>JARJPP010000204.1:0-121236 GCA_030782485.1 Beauveria brongniartii
TTTAGAAGTGAGCTGCCTTCTCAAAACCGTTTTTTTTTGTCGCCCACGTGGTTGGTTGGTTCAATATTTGGCCTGCTGCCTTTGCGGAGCAACGAACCGACTATCACGGAATGGCTTTACTCCGAAACGCCCTGCTTGGCTGCTGTAGACCCCTCCCCCCTCTTCATCATCATCAGTCTGCCCGCCACATCGACACTCCCCCCTCTTTGCTTTTCTCCGTCCTCCGTCCTCTTCTCCGTCCTGCATTACATCTCTGTAGGGCCGTCTCGCCACGCGTGCGGGGGGTGGAAGACCGGCCAACAAGGAAATCAGCCCTTTACTCTACCTGCACGTATCCGGAGGGACTTTTGCGTAGCCCTTCTTCTTTGTCATCTGCTTCGTCATCAGATACGCCCTATACCCTCTCCCCCCCCCCCCCCCCCCCTTGGCTTTCGCTTGTAAAAGAATTACCAAGTTTGTCTCTCCGGGTCTGCCCTAGTATAATAGCTTCATACACATGACTGAACCAACCAATGTAAACCGTGACTATCAGTTCTGGAACGCCCACCACCGGTCCCGGCTCTACACACACCACCACCATCTCATCACCACGCTCTCTGCTCGCCCCAAATCTCTCAGCTCCGAAACCATAAGAGGAAAACGAGCTCGAGACAATACCACACAACTCTTCTTACACGAAAGCTGTCACCGTTACATTCTCATCCGCTTCTGTACAAGCCCGCCGCTCCCGTTTATAAACTAGCTTTGCCTCAGCTCAAAAATCCGCTTGTCTTATTTCACGAGCTTCTCAACCCTTAGCGTCGGCGCGGGTTTGCTCAAAAGCCCGCTGCGCTTGCACATGCCCTCATGACCTCGTAACACTCGTTTAGGAATCTTGCCTGGCGCTTGCCCTGCGCGAAACTGTTGGGGCTCGTCCGCTGTCCGTTGACCCCATCATCCAGCCACCCTCGTCGTTTGAAGATCGGCCATGGAAACGTCCAGTACAATAAGTTCCTCTACACCACCGGCATAATAATTCAGAATCAGCTGCGCCCAGTTAGCCAGCTTGGCATGATGGTGTAGTTACTGTTGGGCAATCCCGCCCAAGTTGCGCGGACGGGACTTCCTCCGAGAGATACCATCTAGGCAGAACCTGTGCACCACCGTCCCCTCGCAAACGGTCAAATGGGTGGTATCCGCGCTTACAATGAGACCAGTTGCTACAGGCTTGCCAAAGGGTTCCTTACATATGCAGTCGTCCCGACTCAAGTCACAGTCAAGGTTGCATCTACATGTCGTGGAACTTGTCAGCTTCGTTTCTAACATATCACACATGCAGGTTTTCGCAGAGAACAAACGTTCCTTGGCTTATGAGAGAATGGTGCTTTGATTCATTTGATCGGCTCGCTCCTCCAATCTGTTAGCCTGTCAGAAATTACCAGTTTCAATTCCGTACCCATTGGGCCATGTGGCCTGGTCTGAGGACCGTCAGGCTGTAGTGCGGGTTCGTCCAGCAGCCGCAAGTAGATACTCCTGCCATAATTCAGGCCCCCCTCCGATACCCATGGCAATCTCGCCAGCCTTGTGCTGTTCCCGGCCATAGCAGCCCCCAAATGTATAGTGCATCCTTTCGCCCACATCTCTCAGCTAGGCTTCGGCAGAAGCCCCATATGAAATGTATTCCCTGTACTCTGATGTGATATTCTGCTTCCTGTGGGTACTTGATCCCCTAAGTGTGCTACCTTGTCCGTTAAAATCGTGAATATATGCAAAATGAAATCCAGACAACGCTGTTCAACGCAAACCCATATCCAGCCGTCTTCATTATATAGTACCCAATATTCAACAATCCCCAATCTTCTTCTGGCTCGTTTATCCTAACTCATTAATCATTATATATTCAGTTTGCACATGCAGCGTCGATGAAATGCGCGAGCGAATCCCATCCACGCCATGCCTCTCCGCAATGCTTTGCCGCATCTGTGGCCTTAGCGATTGCCTGCAGTCCATTGACTGTCGGCTCGTTTTCGAGGATTGAAATCGTCATACTCTGACCTCCGACGTTTGTACGGCACTCCACTGCTTGTAGTTGTGCTTCTTACGCTGGCGGTGGTGCTCATTTGATCCATTCGTCGACGACTGTCGACCTTTGCCTCGTCCTCCAAAAATCGCCACTGGGTTTTATCCTTCTTTTCGAGACCATTCTTGCCAAATAAGTGATTGTCAATGTGATCGAATCGTCGACTTTGATGTGTGCCGTTGCCGTCTTCCTGGACCATTACATCTTCAATCTCAACAACCCGCCGGCAGAAACCACACCAAAACTTTGCGTCACTTGGCCTTCCGATTCGGCAGTTCTGCACCCTCGAGTGAAGGTCTTCCCCGTAAAACATGTCATGTGCTCCGCCAAGATGCTGGATAAATGCAAAGCGGCTCTCACATATGGCAATGCAGGCGTCCTCACTGCACGCCCAGGCATCGATAGATTCATGCTGATGGCATTCGTGTCGTTTCCAGTCGTTCTTGCTTCCAAAGCTCTTGCCGCAACCGTTTACTGTGCAGCCATAAGGCCGGTCATGCCTCTTCATGTGCTTCCTAAATGCTTGGTTAGTAATTGTCACAGCCCGGCGCGAATGCGCCCACACGTACTATGGCTCACTTAAGCTCACAAGCTCGTTTGCAGACCTTGCCGCACTGGCTGCATTGATGGCGGGTTTTGGTGCCAGAGATTTCCGTCTCGTTAGAGCTGCAAGAGCTCTGAGTTTTTGACTTGAGAGCTTGTTCTAGAAGCTCTATCGGAAACGTACCCAAGTGGTCCACGAGCTGAGATGTAGTCCAGCCCGCTTTTACCAAAGCAGCATGGGACGACGCATCTATTTTCTGGCCAGTCGCCTGGGAACTTGAGACAGTCGCTGGGGCAGCGCTGACGCTAAACACACTGCTGGCTCGGGGTGAGTGCACCGGTTGAGTCTCGTCCACGATACTGATGCCCTGGCTTGGTGGCCCCTGCTGAGCTACGACCTGGTAGCCATGATTGTGAGCCATTGGCGAGATAAAGATGCCACTGTTAGCGATCGACACCGTTTGTGTCGTGAATGGTGAGTTGCCAAAGCCTTGTGGCTGGTTTCCCTGCAGCGAGTACGCACTCTCCGCGCCAAAGCTCAGGCCAGCTTGCGCGGACAGGTTTTGGAAAAGTTGATGCTGCGAAGCCGCATGTGGATGTGCATCCTGTTGGAAAAAGCACGAATCGTTCGACATGGTTGTCATCGCCGGTTGCTGTCTCTGGTAGGGCGACTGGTCTACGTCCATCAGCGTTGGTGCCTCGCCGACCTGGCTACTTGAACCTGTCAGGTGTGCATCGACGCTGGGAGAGGCCAGGACTTCGGATGGTGTGGCATCGCTCGAAGGCACAGTGTTTTCGATGAGGGGGTCCAGTCTACATTACGAATTAGAAGGTGATTGATGGCTTTTCCGGATGATTACACTTACTTGACCCGATATTTAGCGTCTGTCTCTTCAAGTGAAACCTTCATATGATGTACCTTGAACATGTGAGTGCGGAAGTTGTCTTTTCGGGTCCACTGCTTTGGCTTAGAGACCCTCGTACAGTCGGAGTGCGGACACCTCCAGACAAATAGTGCCTCTTGATGGACGGACTGTTTGTGTCTTTGCAAATCATTGGGTGTGCCGAATCCCTCCTTGGATTTGCTACAGTTGGGGTAATCGCAACGGTGAGGGCGCGAATGGGCATGCTCGTGTTTTCTAGACGTCAACGTTAGAAACGCGAAGAGGGTTTCAATGTCGTCCGTCAATGCCTACTTGAGATTGGACTTGTTCGTGCAGACTTTAGGGCAATGTGGACATTTGAGGGAGCCGGCGGGATGGCCGGCTCCAGCTGTCGTCGACGAAAAGGTGCTTGTGGCATCTGTTGTGCTGTCGCGCATGGAGGGCATGTGCGGACCCGTGTTGTCCATCTGAAAGCCACCGAGCATGTGCTGCACCTGTGCCGCACCGACTGCTTCGTGGCCAGGGCCAGCCAGGGAAGTAATGTCGTCAAGATACTGAAAGCGAGCATCTCCCGGAGTCGAGTCAAGAGCTGTACCATCCTCTGACAGGATAGGCATGTCCCTATAGTCCATGAAGGGATTCCATGAACTTTGGGCGGGGGTACGAGGCTGCCGCTGGCCGACGAGCGGGATCCATGGACCGCAGTGCGGCTCTTGGATTATCTCGTTGATAAAGGGATCGTCAGCCCATGCAGAAGCGTGCACTGGCTGGAGGCTCATGCTGTCGGTAGCGGGCGACCACTCTGGGGTGACGGATTCATCTTGCGGATTCTCCATACTTGCATGCACTCGTTCAGGTGTAGGGCGCGGCAGCGCGGCAGTGTCAGGCGCAGCGCTCTGGGTCTGGGTCTAGTATATATTGGATAAAGCTATAGCAGGCGAGCATGGGAGCGCGCCTGGCAATAGTGTTTCTGCGGTGGCGTGGAAGAGGTAGCGTGCCAAATATCAGAAATATATGAGGGGCGAAAATGGGACGCCAGGCAGCAACGGGATTGGGCGGTGATGGCGGGTCCTGGTGTTGCGTGTCAAGCACAACTGCGGGGGAAGATAGAACAGGATAGCGAAAGGCGAATGGTTGTTGAAGACGGCTAGATGTCGTTTGAGACTCGATGTTATTAAAGACGTTTGTTGGTAAAAAAAAATGATGGAGTAAGGTAAGGGAAAAACCACAAACAGAGATAGAGATAATGTGCAGCAGCCCCAACTATTATAAAGAACACGGGCGGCGGACCGACAAGGAGACGTTTGTGGTTGACAGCTGGCAAAGTTGTCCGCCGCTTTTGCGACAGCGCATCACAGCTCCTTTTTAGCGTCGCACTGGACTGAGCCTGACCAGGCGAACCGGAGACCCGAGCAGATATTCAGACACGCGAATCGCCAGAGCTGGGCGCAGCCGGCGAGGTGCAGCACTGCCACCATGCAGGCGGCAATAATGAGGGAGAAGCCATCGTGGTGCTTTTAGCGAGACCTATTCACCGTCACTTTCCGGCTCAGTTCGTCCGAGGACTCATCACGGACAAAGTAGTGCTCGCCGTTTCCACCACACCAGAGGTACCCAGGTAGGTAGTTACGTTGTACCATCAAGAGCGGCCCAAGGCTGTGGACATGTGTCGCATCACCGCTGGGTCCAGACCGTTTCCGAATTGGCTCATATGTAGGAAGCCCGATTTGACCAGATCCCAAGAAGAATGCACGAGATGTGGCAGCAAGGCGATTTGCTGGTTACAGGCCCCAGGGACAAGAGGGATTGCAGCTCCCCATCGAACCTGCTCAGGTACCTAGGTAGGTACCAACCCAGTGCCTGCGTATAGGCAGGGTAGCCTTATCGGTTGCCGCATGCACACTCTCTATCAAAAGCCACGCCACGTTTTCTCTTCACCGACAAGCTATTTGATTCTCGCATCTAGCGAACTATCCTGCTGACCATTCCTGAAAATGTCGCTCTCAACCCCGTGCTGTAGCACAACCTTGGTTCCGGTACCGCGACGGTGCCCTCCGCGCCTCTGTTCCCCGTGGGGCTAGATCTAGTGCCTAAAAGCGGCGCTGCTTTTGATTCGACCTTTTGCAGCAGCCACAACGTCTTTTCCCGCGCCGCATGTTTCTGGCTTGCATAGTGGTAGGTTTTTGTCATGATGGCATTTGCGGCAGCTATGTCTGAGGTCACTCTTGGTAAGCTGCGCTGGCAATCCTCAAGTTTCTGGACTTTATCGGATAGTGATGCGCTGTCAATATTCATGTCGTGCAACTTGGATGCCTTGCCGATGGTGCCAGAGTGCAGCACGCACTTGGCCGGCCGAGGTTCCATTCGAGAAGCACCAAAAAGCTTGAATGAAAATTGGCCAAAGTTACAGAAATGCTCCATTACCCAATTCCTTCTCTACCTCAAGCCAATCAAGGATAACTCTCCTTTCCGCGCTCGCTACGTTCTCTCTGCTGCGCGGGAATAATGTGAACCACAAGGCAACCCACAAGGCAACCAACTAAATCCGCTACAGTGAGTGGATTCAAGGTATTTCGTAGCAAACCACTACCAAAATTCCCATACTTTGCTGCTTGGGAGTACCGGGAGCAACTGGGAGCCACTGTATTGGGCGAAGACCGGGCCGCACAACGGGCCGCCTGCAACCACTGGGCCGGGCTCAGCCTGCCTGTGCCCGACGCTGGATGAGCATCACACGTGTTTCGACCAATCTTGTTTCAAATATTGTGAACAATGTGAACAATGAGAACAAAAGTCACTCAATTGCGCAATGATGAAGCATCCATAGTCTATATTCACGGACCTGTTGATAACGGGCATGTCCGAAGCCGATGATGGCGCAGTCTGCGCAGCCTGCAACTGTTTCGAGCCGACAATGACGCATTTTTCTTTTGCGATTTTGCTATGAACGCGGTTCTCGCTCGCATCTCTCTCAATCGGCAAAAAGAAGGGGAAAACCTGTCAGAATTCGGAAGAATACTGCCCTTTCTACTTCTTCTACAGACCTTTCTCACTATACCCCACCCAGGGCTTCGTGGCATCAATCGCGAAAACTCCTCGTCATCATGGACATGGGGTCTCGCTCTGTCAATTTCTTGATCGAAAATTCAATATTCACTTCGCGGGCTCGATCAACCATTCGTTTTCGTATCCAGAGCCGCCGATACCGGTCTGACGTCAATCACGAAAACACTCTATCGCGACGACGTGGCACTCCAATGAGAACGCCACTCCCGAGCATCATTCACATAATTGACAGCAATTTGTTTGCAACAAGTCAGCCCATTGAACCTCGGGATCGTGTCAGAGGTTCGTCTGCCAGCCATACCAGTAGTGACCCTACGTAGCACAAAAGTCGGTTCACTTCAAGCCACATGCGAAGACAAGCAACACCCATCCAGCCATTAGAAAAAAAGATACCTCACCACCTCATCAAAACTCACAGATGTGTACTAGTAGCTAGTGTGTTAGATTCAAGCCTACACTTGCCAGGGTCTCTTGCCCACTTGTCAAATGCAGAGTCGACACATGGAGCGGGTGGCTGAGCCAGCGGGCCAGTTCGATGGGATGTGCAGATGCCCGTCAGGCTGACGAGCTCTATCGTGCTGCAAAACCCGGATGTTACATGCCAGCGAAGCAGGCGGTGACCTCTCGGGGTTCGTTACCTTTCCCACTGCGCAATATCTCCCCTTCCCTCTTCCCACCATCGACTGGTGCACTGGACCCGGGAAAAGTGATCATGCCACCAGCGACTTGCATACCAATTTCTGTTCACTCCTTCACTCTAGACTCTGGTCCTTGAGCGCTGCATAGAGCCGCTTTCGTCAAACACATCAGTTGGGTTCTGTCTCACCAATTTGTGGTGGATGTGCAGGCTTCCACGTCCACGTCACCACTCCATTCAACAAATGAGTTAGTGAGCCAGCGCCAGCCATAGTTTCGATGCGCATATATTCGGATCGCGTTGCAGAGAGTACACCCTTGCCTAATGACAGGCTATCCTCGGTCCCCAGAAAGGTAAGCCCCCAACCCCCTGACCCCCTGAACCGCGGGGGACGGCGATCTTCAGTTGCCAACATTACTGGTCATTTTTCTTCCCCAGAAAAGTATTCTCCGGCGCACCGCAAATCGTCAGCCCTGGCACTGTTCTTTAACCCCAAATCATCAATGTCCCGCTCAGGCAAATGATCTGATCTCGTCTGCACATGTTTCACGTCAAGGGTACCCCGTTCCTCAATGTAACCTTATATTCTTCTTTCACTGCATGGCTTGTAGCATTTGAAATACGCACATCGTCACCCCAGAATGATTGGCGTGCTGGATGTAGCCTCTTCAGCATCCAATCAGCCCACCCAATTGTAGGCAGACGAATCAAAGCGCTCTACTCCACGACAATGTTGTTCAGATGCAACCAAATCGACCACCAGGACTGCTGACTTGTTCCCCGGGCCACGATCTAGACTAACGACCCCCTGTACTACCACCCGGAAGCTGGTGCGCTCTACATCCGAGGCAGCATCGTCACAGCCCTGCGTCGGAAATCATAGCCTGGGCCGCAGTGACGCCCTCTGCATCCTATTGTTCTTCTTTTCTCTATTGATGCACACTGCGGTCGCAATCACGCGTGCGCTCGCTGTCCAAGCTAACTGCATTATCGGCATCTTGGCTCTACGACGCAGTTTGGGATCTGGGCCTGCCGGCAGTTGCTACGCCGCGTTGTCGCAGAGTCACGTACCTGTCGAAATTGTTTGCGTCGCACCCAATGTCTGAAATTCCCCGGAAGGGTATCACAGCATGGATGAATCGGATCGAACGCTTTGATACGCTGCATGCACCGGGTCGCTGAGACGAAAGAGAAAGCGAGTCTGCAGTCGTAGCAGCAGCAGCAGGCCAACGGTGCCTTGGTTCATTCCTACGGATCCAGCGTCCGATGCTCGATTCCTTGTCTTCCCTTTTTACATATGATATTTTGATTACATTATTTCCCAATTTCTCTCGGGCTTGTCACCCCACATCAGCAGTTCCTGCCTTCCGCACGCCCACTCTGGTTAGTTTGATGCAATAGCAAGGACTGCATCAAGCACGCTCAAACCCTTTGGGCTGTTGAAGTATCTTGGGCGCTGAAGAAGTATTTGTATGGCAATAAGAAGACAGCCCGAAGGTGTCTTGGTTGCACACAGAGGCAATGCAAGCGTCGTACTGTCTCATCCCCTTCGGCTGTAGTGGCTACCTCATGCAAGAATGCCTCTCGATCATTGAGCAGACGGCTTTCCTTTGGCTGATCGAGTATAATGGAGAGATCTTTGAAGGGACCCTACCACAGGATATACGTACGCGGATGGAGTCGTCGCTGGCTCGTCTCTATCAAGACATGGAAGTGAACACTACCATTTGCCATACGATCGAGTTGGTAGGAGCCACCATGTCAAGTATAAAAGGCTCGAGGCCATCTCAATTATAAACCTAGACTTCCAATTCTCAATATGCCACATTATCCTTTTCTTACAGTATCTTAATCAGTTCTTGCTTCTCACTTTGCTGTGCACTATTACTTTTGCTTCTTTGGCGCATAAGACTACACATTTCTACGCAATCGTATCACGGCCAGCAGGTCTCATATCCTGCACCAGTTCAAATAGTATAAGCACACAATTCCTGTCAGTCATGTGCGACTTTGAAGAATACATCTTCACTTGTGGCCACAATGCCCTCAGCCTGCAAGCCTACTGTCACCAGTCGCGCAACCATCCGCGACACGAGTGCCACAACGTCAAGCGTTTGCGCAACAGCTGGTACCAGGAGCGCGTGTGCAACGCATGCACGAATGCTATAAACGGCAATGGCCCCGGAAACGGCAGCGCGGGCCCTGACAGCCACCGCAAGGACCCTCGTGGCCCATTTGTCCGCGAGACTGGAGAGTATCACTGGCAAGGAAGTTAACTACACCCCACCACTCAATGCAGGCTCGGGATACGACTTTGGGGTTCCGACGCACATAAGTGGTGTCCCGAATCCAACGCGGAACCGGTCTCGGTTGTATCGAGGTGAAGGAGGCTCTTCTACATTTGGGCAGCTAGAGGAGCACACGGATGAGAATAACAAGAAAATGCACCTCAATCAGGCCCATACTGTACTGACTCCAAACTTCTAATTCTTATTCAGCTCTGAATCTGTCTGTCCTGGGCTTGTTCATGTACTAATTGCAGGCCCATCTACCCCCCAACCGAATATTTTTGCCCTAATACTTATTTTAGCTAGTTCTTCGTGATTGAAAATCAAACTAATGCATCATTGTGACGAGCAATGCTCTGAATAGTGGCGGATGTATTGCGTAGAAATGCGTATGCCACTCGGAGGTATGGCCAAGTACCAACACCAAGCCAATTATTGCACCTCGAGCACGCTCCACTGGTAAATTTTATCAGCTCTGGTAAGTAAATGCAGTCTAGTCAATCAGAAGCGTAGAGTTGATAGCCCGTATATGTCTGCTTCTATTACAGTCTCAACGTGGCTGCACCGCGCTGACCTAATAAGACCTGCCTGTTCAGAGTCCCGATGTGGTGGCGCACTCCTGTATGTTTTCGGTGCTTGTTGGTGCATCAATGAGTAGTTGCTGCCCGGACGAGCCCTCATCTGACGCACCCAGCCAATTGACATCAGAGGAACCTAAGACTACTAGCGTGAGCCGTATATATTTCAGTACCTTAAAAGAACCGCCAGAATAGGCAATCGGTTTTTCCCCGCCTGCCTCAACACAAACGCCGCCGCCGCCAGCACCTCACAATATCTTTTCTCCCTTCATCAACACAACAACCAGACCACACACGTCAATTCCATCGCCGCCATCGCCGGCGCCCTATTCAACCCTCCTGGTGAATCATCAAGGCTGCCATAGCCACGGAAGATCCCCTTTCTAGCCAATTGTGCACGCACCTCACCAAGGCAGCGAACATGCGTTTCTTGAACGAATTAGCGAGTGTTTGAGGGGCTTCAAGAGGCTCAACGCAGCGGCGAGAGTCATGGTGGCGGTGGCATAGCCACAAGGCGGCTCTTGAAATTGAGAGGGACGAGGCCATGGCAAAGCTGGACGAGGCCCAGCCCCAGAGAGACTTCATATGGACCAAGGACTTGGCTCAGTACACCGCCAGCATCACCACCACCATCAATGCTGCTGCCGCCGCTGCCACCACCACCACTGTCGGAGACCTTGTTACGACTTTTACTTCCTTGAAATGGCCGAGTTTGGAGAGCTTTCCCGCCCTGGGGATTCAGGGCAGCGACGCTGCCCACCTTCATTGCCTTTTCCCTACTATTTGGGTTCTCCTCTGGTGGTATTATGCCTCTTGGCTGTGCTTGCGTTGCGCAGACAATGCTAGACATGGGCTGCTTGGACTTCGCATTGGGATTATGATGGCAATCTGCTCACATCGGGGTAATATGGTGATTTGCTCGTATCGGGGCAATGATGGGCATTTGCTGCGCGGGCACCCAGCCTCAATCAACCGGCCAGTTAACCAGCAGCCGGTCAATTACTAGCTAGTATATCAATTAGCTAGTTATTAATTACTACTCAACCAGCTGTGTTGATTGACTGTTGATGATTAACTGCCTATTGACTGACTGGCTGTTGATTTAGACTACCTACTGAAGATTACTTGTAGCGCATCTGCAACTTGGACTTGACGTTCACTGCTACCCCATCTTGTACGACTCGTTCGGAATCTTCACTGCATTCCAATCACCAGAGTCGAGGTAGGCGCGCGGATGTTGAGACGGCTGCTGCCATGCGCTTAGATAGGGGGTGTGCTGCGTTGGGCTACGGTTCTAAACGCCAAGCATTACCCAATTTCGGTGGTCATGATTTCTCAGACTGTTTTTTCCCTTGGCGTTTATCATGAAAAGAGCGCACAAGAGATGGCAAAATTTGGCACACGTAAAAGGCAAGTGGGAAAGGCTCGTATCTTTGTAAGTATTTCACGATGCTCCTCTTCACACTGCAGACCAATGCGGGCATATTCGGTGTAAAACAACGGACAAGAGAGTGCAGTTTCCCCTCGCCATCCGGGTTCACAGTCTCTGTCTGCGCTATAGAAAGCGCCACCCCCTCACAGCCTGCTCCCGAATTCCTAGTCCATATTCGTAGCACCGGCGACGACGCCGACAATGTTGTAGCGTTTGGAGAAGAAGGTGACCCAGTCATCGAGAACGCCCTTTTCTTTTTCGCTCAGTGTTGACCAGTCGGCAACAACATCTTCGGGCTTTGTCGAGGTCATGCCGAGGGCGCGGGAGGCGTCCTTGCCGGTGAAGACTGCAGTGGTGAGCGAGGATGTGTCAGCGAGCCGTACGAACCATATCGGGCCAGTCACATCGCATTTGCATTCAGTACGTTGTTAAAGCAGAAATTTTCATTCTGAGGGGAACTTTGGAGCACGCCTGCAGCTTGCAGGTAGTCACATACCGTGGTAGGCCTTGCCAGGCAGGTACGAGGGGTTACCAGTTACATCGTAGATTTTGCCCTGTACTCAACGTATAAGGTTTTGAATCAAGTTTTTTTGGAGATT
This sequence comes from Beauveria brongniartii, assembly GCA_030782485.1. Classification (NCBI taxonomy): domain Eukaryota; kingdom Fungi; phylum Ascomycota; class Sordariomycetes; order Hypocreales; family Cordycipitaceae; genus Beauveria; species Beauveria brongniartii. Next base: position 12,087 of record JARJPP010000204.1, read on the forward strand.
GAAGCATACCTTGATGGCGACATAGATCTTGTCGCTATCGACACCTATGCGAGCGCCTCAGTTAGCAACTGCCCCTCCGTTGATGAGTAGTAGTTCAGCCTCGCCCGGCTCTATACATTCCAGAAACGTGAACGAATCTTCTCCATGTTTCAATGTTTTTCGTTGATTCCCCCATCCTAACACCTGGCTGGCTCTGCCAGTCTCGCGCGCAAATATACCGGTCATCGCGGGGCTTTTCTCATGACGTACCGTTGCACTTGGCCAGCTCCTCCAAGGTAATGGGGTCGTCTTTTGGAGGGTTAAGCTGCACAGGCTCTTTGGGTTCGAATTTTCCGGCCATACTGCGAAATCTGAGCTTCTGCAAACGTGCTGCACAGTGTTTTGTATAATTTGAAGCCCGTGATGATGGCATCGCCAGCCGAGGAAGCTTCCCCCACCATTTAGTCCTGGCCCCGCAGTTTTTGGGTGCTTGCGCACAGGCCAACCAATCCGAACTCGTCAACTTGCTGGTCAGCCGTCATTCTTTTTCTTGGTGCAAAAAAAAGAACTGAGCTTTACCATCAAGCCCATTGGCCAGAGAAACGCGCGCCCAGCTATAGAATAAAGGGGGTGTATCAGTCAACATGTCTGCATTTGCAGTCGCGTCCTTGCGACGAACTCCAGGGCAATGTCTGCAGCATACAACGGCTGGGCTGCCATCAGTCCACATCGCAACAAGGAAGTCGAGTGCCCGTTTTCGCGCCGTCGCTTCGCTGCCGTCGCCGTGTCAAAGACATCAATCGACAAAGGGAGGGGATGAATTGCAGAACAATACACCACAGAACAAGCCGCAAAAGGTGACCTTTCGCCAATTCGCTGGGCGCGCTCTGGGCGCTGGTCTGAGAAACCTCACGTTCGCTCTGAGCCCGAAGGGTATCAAACAGGCATACAAGGACTCACCTGGATCGACCTCTTTCGCTGTCTTTCTGTATGTCTCCCTTAGTTGCTGCACAAGCTGGAGTACCGGACATGGCTAATTGCAGCTCACAGGCTTCTCATCACAGCCGGAATCAGCGCCGTTGCGCTGAGAAGGTTCTACAACCACTTCTACAACAACAAATTGAGCAGATACCCCGAACCCGTTGCCAACACCCTTAGACAAGCGATATACTACAGCAATTACGCCCCCGATCCCGAGCGCGCTCTCAAGTTTTACAAAAAGGCAATGCAGCAGTGCGCCGAGATCGGGCTGGACCCGTTCTCGGACGAAGTGCTCGGCATTCGCATCCAGGTGTCTGCCTGGCTTCAACAGCTAGAAAACTACACTTCAAGCGGCGAGGTGCTGGAGTCGGTGCTGGCCGACTGCAAGAAATGGGTCGACGTGATGGAGAAGTCTGTGGAAGAGGGCCAGGTGGACAAGGACGGCCACTACATTGATTCCTCAAATGTGGCCGATGTGAAGGAGCCTAGTGGCGAGACTTCTGAGACTGCTACCAATAGTGCATCGTTGGCCAAAGATGAGGAGGCGGAAGCTCCACGCGAGACGCTTTGGCGCAAGAGAGAGCGACTCCTGGCTACGTCGGTCAAGACTGCCGTCGCGTTAGGGGAATTGTATGCCAATGAACACGTCCTCAGGCCAGAGAAGGCGACGGAGCACTTTGTATGGGCCGTTGAAACGACCCTCAAAGAATTTAAGCGCCGCAGGACCGAAGGGAAGCAGCCGGGTGAGGAAACTTGGCTCACTCCAAATGAAGTCGGCGGTGCAATGGAGTCTCTTGGACGAGACTACGAGCGCAAGTCGCAGTTTCACCTTGCGATTCCGTTATTCTTCCAGGCGCTTCGCCTGTGCGAGGTTCCATGCCATCGCGCCGTCGTCATGAACAACCTGGCAGCGTCGTTTGCTCAGATTCCCGCTACATTCCTGACGGGTGCCCTATCCGAGGGGCTGAAGGATGTTGAAAGCACTGAAATGCCCAAAACTCGATCAGAATGCCTCGAGGCCGCGGAGAACTGGGCAAAGAACGCATACATGCACGGCAACGACGTAAAGGGTGACGAGCGCACGGCAGAATGTGACGAGGCGTGCGCCGTAGCCCTGTGCAACTGGGCCGACGTGGCTGCCATGCTTGGCAAAACCGGCGTCGCCAGAAAGAAGTACGAGCAGAGCATTGAACTTAGCAACAAGCTCGATTTCACGGACGGGGCCAAGCAGGCGGCGGACGGGCTGAAACGACTTGACACAACCTCCAACTAGGAGAGACGAATGTGCCAATCGTTAGATTCGCAGGTCATGAGTTGGGAAGTTGAGCAACAAGAAATATGAATGCTCAACAATGCAAAACCTCGGCCGTGTGTATTGGAAATACTAGGTAGAATGAAGTACGCGCCACGCAACAAGATCAGGATGCGGTTCGCTGATACGCAAATGTACAAATATGAAGATAATATTTAACTGCCATAATACCCTACTCTTCTGTCTTACTGGAACTGAGTGCCATGTGATAGAAGCCTTGTTTTGATAAGACGCCACCTGAAGGATGCGACTAGGAAACATTGCCAGAACTAGCCAGTGTGGTATGAGTGTTTTCCAGTCATGTTCATCTTGAGACCAATGGCGAGCTGAATATTGCAGGGCGAGAGGGGGGTAATAGCCACGACTAACATGACTCTGACTTGGTTCAAGACCAGATGCCCCTCCAGTCTGTTGCTTAGCAAGGTGTGCGGGCAATTAGTGCCAGGCGGAGGCACATGTGGTCTTTTGCGCCGCGACACTATCAGTTCCTGGAGAAAAAAATGTCCATATCGTTACTAACTCGAATCAAAGTGTTGGCTACAGTTATCCTCAAGAAAGGGCGACTAGCTCGGCCGGGCAGTCATGAGAGACGGGGGACCTACAAACAGTTCTTCTCGGTCAACGGCCGAATAGACGCCAACTCCGTATCTGGAACTCTGCGTGCTTCGCTGAACCAATACTAATACAAGGGAGACGGGGCAATCTCCCAAAGAAACAAAAACACATGACCCTTCCAAGGTGATATGCAACACGCATGAGAGCCGACCTTGACCCTCAGAAGGCATGGTCGATTTTCTCGCTCTAACCATCGGTATGTCGCATAGGTCTCCTTCGCATCCTGCATATGGCATATGGCTGCGGGGCCCCAATCGGTGAATTATGGCAAAGTACATTGCTTCTTAGCATCTTCGCATGTCTGTTACCCCCGAAATCTTTCGAGAAGGCATCCACAATTCGAGGATACCGTGTCGCAGTACCGCTCTCTAAAGCCATGTCGAAGCTCTCAACCTCCCGCCCGGGGGGTGCGCATCAGCGATTGCAGCACCACGCGCCGCTGACCAACAATCATGTGCTTCATTTTCTTTCCGGCACACTGGGTGGCTGGTCCAGAATCGGCTCATCATATGCCAAACTTTTCGTTTGTCGCCGCAGTCAACGTTCACAACTCACACCGCTTACACCTCACTCGCTAGCCTTTACAAATTTACATGTTTTTTTTTGTGACATGCCCGTGCCTACCTTTTGAGCACGGCGACTTATCTGAGTGTAGCGCATGCTCGAATCTTGAAAAGTAAAGCGGCAACCAGTCATCCGACACGGTGCAGGAAAAAAACTTACAACTTCTTTGGACCGCAAGCTCTTTTCGTGACGCCTCTCTCTCTTCTTGCATAATGACCTATCAAGCCAAGGCAGCACGCCCCCCAAGTCAGACTGCTCTCCGAGTCGCCCTCGTTCCTCTATGCAGGGGCTAAAAGTAGACGCCTTTTTTTTCGGCAATCGCCACAGAAGAAGCAAGAACCAACACCTCTCGCCTCGGCTGGCACAAGCCGCAGCACCCGCAGCAATCGGCGTCGTCGTCTTCCCCATTTATACCCGCTACCTTTGATGTAAAACTCACAGGCACTCATGCCCGCTCGCCCAACTTACCTGATCTTCTGATTTGTTTATTTTTTGCGTCATTCTTGTCAAAGTCAGCCTTGTGACCACCACATGCATCATGTCATCGCGCAGGCACCTCGTTTCTGTTATAAAGTCGATGAGATTAAGATTGACGAGCTTAGCGGCAAGCACCGCCATTGAATAAGAAAAACACCTTTCTCTTGTAATTGATTGTTCCTTTGCTCATACATGTTCATCGTCTTGGGAAGCACGCGTTTCGATACGACGATGCACAACTTTGGTTTCAACACCTTTTACGACTACACCTCCATGTCAGAGGCCTGGTGGGCAATGTCATAATTATTAGACGGATACATGAAACACAATAAAGACAAAGAGCACAACATTCGCTAAATAGTGCACGTGTCCGCACAGCAATAGTCATCTGCAATGTGAATAGATATCAAAGCCCAACGCCATCAGAAACTCCGACAAGTTCGTCATCAAGTCACCGAGTCACCAGCCACTTCCTCAATGAGCTTGCTAACACAGACTGACACATAGAACCATGATTATGCCATCTTTTGTCGCTTCGTATCAAGACCATCTAGCCCCGCACCACTAACCTCCACAAGTCCGTTGGGCGGCCTTTCACTCAGTGGAACCCGCGGTGCGTTGCCCTCCCCCTGTCCGAGCGGTCTCTTCATCGTCGGCGGCTTGTACGAGTTCCTGTTCGCCAGTGGGCTCGGAGGGCCACCCGGCGCCCCAATCCTGCGCGCCATGTCCAGGCTGGGGTTGACGGCGTGTCCCTTTGCGGCATGTCCACCAGGGCCAGCCAAACCACCACCACCATGCGGTCCTCCTGCTGCCGACGGTCGACTAGGAGTGGCAGATGACGATCCTCCAGTCTGGCTGGGTGCCGGGACGTGCTGTCCAGAACGTGACAATGGTTTCGATGACGAATGGTCGATGCCGGGCGTCTTTCGTATTGAGGGGCTTTCGGCCTTGGGATTGAAGAGCTGTTGCCTATGGGGCGGGATGCTTGCGCCTTGGTTCGCATCCGCCGTGACGGCCCGTGCCGAGAAAAATGCAGCTACCGGCTCTTCTGCTGGAGGCGCTTGAGGCGCCACCTGTGCGCCATTGCCTGCTATTTGTCTTTGATGTTGGGGGTTCGGGGTCTGAGGTGGTTGTTGGCGTTGATTGGGTTGCGGTGCAGTTTTGTGGGATTGTTGCTGGTGTGATTGCTGCCTTGTCTGCGGCCCTGCAGGCGCAGCTGTGACTGGCAGTACAACCTCATCAGGATGACCCTCCTCAGACACGCAAAAGTCTGCCTCGTCGAATTCTAGCATCAAGGGTCAGTCAGCGCCGTTGCCATGTCATCGACTGTCAGTCATGCAGGGAATCTCCATTCTACTGATTGAGTTCCATTCTTTTGGTTAAACTCTGGTTACAAAGACTTACCGCCGAGAAAGTCCTCAAATGACTCTGAAGCTTCTGCTTTGGCTGCCGCTGCCGCTGATGCAAATGACGGATCAGAACTAGACCCTGACGCTGATGCGGCCGTCGCAGCTTCTGGTGTGGTATATATGACCGGCGCGTCCTTCTTGACAAAGTCTGCATGCCGGTGTAGGTTATCCTGGGCAAACTTTTTGACAGGTTGCGCTTTCAGCTTGGTCACCTGCTTGACATAGTCCTGGTCGTATATGCAGTTGCCCAGGACATTGCCAAAGCTGCGCAGTGTGCGCTTCAAGGCATCCGTGGTGCCCTCCTTCTTGGCCTTTTCAAAGGCCATGGCCTTTCCGCGCGCATTCTCAATGGAGCCGTAGCCGATATCCTCGTGGTAGGTGCCGTCGCGCAGCGTGATGCGCACAATGACGCTCAGCCCAATATTGACACGCTGCGTTTGGGGGTTCTCATCGGCAAAGTCGACCTGGATGTTTTGGATGGACGAGGACCAGCCGTTGAAGCCAAAGATTTCGTTGGCCAAGTTGATGCACTTCTCGGCCGTCAGGTAGTGAACGCGGGTGCCGCCGGGGCCAGCGCGCGAGGAAATGTATTCCGGGCCGAGCTGCTTGTCGAGGCGGACCGATATGGTGGCAATTTCTTTGGCCGTCCACTCTGAAATACGTGGCCGCGGTTCCTCATATGGGTTGGTCCATGCCTTGTGCTGGTCGCCTGGCCTGCAAAAGGCAAATAAGTCAGCTTGTGAGTAGAAGAACAGTGAATAGCAGTAATGTAATGCGTTCAAGGCGGACGTGGTGCGGGACGTACGCAGGCATGTTATAAGTTAAACGAAAAATTCAGCATCAAGTATTATTATTGAGCGTGATCCAAGAATTGGCTGAATACCCAGACAGTGCAAACGGTATTTTGGCCGCTGTCGTGTCGTTGGTTGATAATCGCGGTTGTTGAGAGTAGTCGCGTTCACGTTGTCGTGCGCCTCGACAGGTAAACACGTGAGTGGACTCTGAGTGGCGGCCGACGGTACGTACCGCCACCTCTCGACTTGGGCCTGGTGAGTTATCCACCCAGCACCACCGCACGTCAGACAAAGCATTGAGATATGGAATGATGCTCTGTTTTTTTGGCACATTGTGCTACATGGTCCAATGCATCTAGATTTTTTGGCTAATAACGTTTTGGCGAGTACTTACAGCGCCATTGTATTTATGGTCTCATAGAAGAGAGCTCTACCGTGTGCTATTTACGCCTCCTCAAGTGACAAAGGGAAGGAAACAATAAGCCAACAACAATCCACAAACAAAAAAGCAGAAAAGGCAGTTCCTGGAAAGAAACCGACTGTTTCCCAAGATGGGAAAAGAATCATACCGAAAATCAAACGCCGGTAACATCCCGTAATGCGCAGAAAAGCAAGTCCAGAATGTCTATGCTAGTGTTCATGATGCCAGATGAAATCTCATTAAACGTGTCGTGTCATGCATGCCGCTGGTGCCATGTCGTCGAATGTGCCCTTATCTGCTTGGTATCTTTCTGTGATGGCCATTATGTGCTATAAATTCGGTCTTTTGCAGATCGGTATCTTGTTTACCAGGGCCCGACCCGCACGGGTGAGCCGTAAGCGCCGGACATAAGTTGGTTGAGAATGGAGTTTTGCTCATTGGGGGGTTGGTTGGGCGAAGCACCCATCCAACCAACGCTGCTGGTCATGGCGGAGATGGCTTCAGCCAATCGGCCGCCGGACTGCTCATTGTGTCTGTTTAGGGCCTGGTCCCAGCCGTCGGAGTGGAGGTTGAAGCCGCCAGCTCGCTTGCCAGCCTCGTTCATGACAAGGGCCCAGGCTTTCGAGATGTCGTCGTAAGCACCGTCCTTATGGTGGCGGTAGGTTTGAGGCTCCCAGTCGGGCAGTTGGTGAATCAGTTTGGTGGCCTGGTCCAAGAATTCCAGGGACTTGGTTGGCTGCGTCTCAGTGGGAGGCAGAAATTGGGGCGTAAAGTCGGCAATGGCATCGACAAGAGCTACCAGTGTTTCCTTGACCCGGAAATATGTATACTCGGCGCTGCTGTTCCCGTAAGGGATGGAACCGTTGAGTTTGTCCTGATAACGACGCAAGACTTGAAGAGCAGCATCGACAGAGGGTCGAGGAGCCTGAGTGACGACTTCGTGACCGATCTGAGGGTGCGTCTCGCATATTCTTTCGAGGACAGTGCGAAGTTGGTCGGTATCGAGAGTTTCGAGGAGTCTGGGCAAGTTGAGAGGCCGACCGGTTATCTCGTTGGATCGTACTTTTTTCGACGGTCTGGCAATGCTTCGTGGCTGAACGGCTGGAGAATTGAGGGGCGACATATTCTCGTCGCCATCACCGTCCTCGTCGGCTTTTCGTTTACGGTTGGCCATGTTGTGAAAGGGGGATTCTTTTAGGTTGTTGTTGTTAGTATCAGCGTCGGAACCGTGGGAATGAGTGCACGGGCGGAGACGGAAGGCATGGCTGGCACAGAGAGAAGGAACAAGACTAACGAGATCGCTGAGGAGATTGTCGAGGACTTTCGTGGTGGTGGGGAAATACAGACGGCTGCGGTGACAGGAGAAGGTTCATGGTGCAGCGATGATGATGACGACGACGGGGTAGCCGCTGAGGTTCGGGGCTGCGCTTGCGTTGACGATGTGCTTGAGTTCGGGGTGTGAGGAGCGGCGAGGCAGCGACAGGGAATGGGCGTGAGCTTCTCGCCTCAGCTCCTCGGTGCGGACAGAAGGTGAGAGGACACTGCGGCGATGGAATGGCAGCGAGCACTGGTGAGTCTGTCGACAGTTGCTGGATGGAACAAAGAGCGGAGAGGGAGAAGAAAAAGGGCTGAAAAGGCTGGCGACCAAGGGCAACAGGATTGGTTTGTGAGAGGCTTTTTGCAGTGGAGCAGCGTGGTTTGCTGCAGTGACAAGTGGACGAGCGGACGCGGAAAAGCCACTGTGCGGCGACTCACAGCGCTCGAGGGGCATGCTAATAAAAGTTCTGGGGCAGCCAAGGCCCAAGGCACACGTGACGGCCCAACTTGTATTAAAAGGCTAAACAGGTTGGCAGGCTATTTACTAACCAGTACGAATCGAGGCAAGAAGGGTTGTTCATCGCACGCTAAATTTGTGATCTTCATGTGTCTACTCCGTACTCCGTAACCAGCTAGTTATACCCGAGTACCTCGTCGATACTTGCCCTGTCAATTGCTCTGGACTGAGCTAAAAGGCCAGCCATTCAGCCGAGACAGCCCCTGGCGGCCACAAGTGCACGGCAGTTGCTCTGGTGTCAATTCAGCGTTGCAGCCACTGTGGCTCACTGTGGCCCGCCATCCCTCGGCAAATTGGTGACGCCAAGAGATGCCACTGCACGGATGGCTCTTCTTTTCAGATTCTTATGATTCACATCTTGTATCTATCTTTCTTATTCTTCTCATCTACTTTGGTTCCCTTGTTTCTCTTCTTCTATACATTTTACGTTTCATCTGTTCTTAGTATCCCTTTATTACTAGACGACACCCTTGACCCTTGCCACGGTGGCTCTCACTGGCTCGCCATGACATTCATCGTGGTCCCCAGCATCCCTCCAGGTCCTCTCTCCGTCTCACCCTCGCTCAACACTGACGGTCACATCTAAAAGTCACTCGGACGAGTTTTGCGTACAAATACTACCGATCAAAAAGGTAGCTATCTAAATATCAGCCAGCCACGCCTACTCGGCCCGTCTCTAATACCAGCCACTGTCATGAGGCTACATCAGTCGCAGCCCTCGCGGCCCCTGCTCACATACTGTCATTAGGTTTCACGTTTCCGTCGGCAACATCGCTTGCCGCCTCAGGACAGATGGCCGAATAACTAATAAAGAATACGACATTGCCTCTGCAAAAGAAGGAGGGCCCGACAAAAAACGTACAACACCCAGAGTTCGCTGGTCGTCACCGACCCAGCTACTACTCAGGCGCTCGAGTGGTTGGTAGCCTAGGGCCAGTCCGTGATAAATATAGCTAAAATAGAAAAAGGTAAAGGAAGTAGGTATAATAGTTTCAAAAGAGGGAGAGCGTCTCTTAGTAGTTCTCGCCTCTACCTTGCGGCTTTATAGCTACTCTATCGTTATCTGAGGCATTACACGTGATAAACCTACACGTTAGCCTGTCATGAACCCATCCTCCTCATCCTCCTCATCCTCCTCATCCTCCTCATCCTCGCCCTCGCCCGTGCCCTGTCCCTCATTGGGATCGATCTTGAAGATATCCATTATCCATTGACGAAAAGTCGTTTCCACCCAGTCTGCCAGTTCATGCAGCACAGCAACAATGGTATATAACCCAAGCAGTGTTGATGTGCTCCCAATCGACACGTTTCCCAGAATCTCTAGACTCCCACCTCTGTCGCAGGCAAAGAGCAATTTCCACTCAGTGCCGATGAGATAAAAAGGGTTATGACGCGAACAACTTGAAAGACGTGGGTCGCTAAATTCAATAGTTATCTACGAATAGTCGTCAAGTCAATGAATAGATGTTGCCGCGGAAATGAAACAGTGGCACATGTAAGCTGGCACACTGCCTAGTCACGAGTATTGGCTGACTATAGATAGCCAAGAAGGCATTGCTTTCGGTCTCAAACCCGATTTTAGTAAACAGAAATCTGAAAAAAAAATTGTCTGGTTAGAAGGGCTCTACTGTGAGCTGGCAGCTATTTCTGGGCACCCTAGTCTGCCAATGCCTAATTATAAAGCACTATTCATGTACAGTAAATTATGCAACCCTGAACCCCAGTTGGCTGCCTCCTAGCGATTGGTATAGCTCAATTGCTCGCGTGCTGTCTCTTTCTGGCGCTCAAAGATTGATCGTAATGGCGACAAGCCACATCGCCGGTTCAGACAAGCTGGAGCTAGGAAAGGCGATGGCTTGGAGGGCAAACCTCCGTTTACAGGCGCCGCAAGACCCGGGTGTGCCGTGTTGCTGTTCAAACCTCTTGGTGTTTGACTCAGTCCAACGGCGTCGCCCGGGATTGACTTTCGCATTCTTGCCGCCAACCAAACGCCTTACCAGGCATCCAGGCACCAAGACAAACCGGGACCTCTCCATATCCGTGTTGTGGCTGGACAAAGGGGCTGCGCTTGTCGAGCGGGGTTCCAGTTGTCAATGTGACAATGGCTTGCAAAGGACAAGTTAAATCAGCCTTGGCAACAAAAGATGGTGTGAGTCGACTCCACCTCCTTGTTGCAGTTGGGCAGTGACGGATGATCGACGTCTTTATTTAGGCACTTTGATCAACGGCGATGACCCGGAACCCATCGCAACTCGCAAAGATAATCCGACAACACACGTAATATCTTCTATTCTTGGGGGCCACGCATCAGATCGTGGCGAAGCAACGCCAGTGCTGACTTTCGACTACCGTGAAGAAAAGGATACCGAACTTGACGATAGAGTCTGGAGTCTCCAACAATTTTCCATGAAACAGGGATTAAGTGGGGGGAAGGAGCAAGGAACCCTGTACCCCGGACATCGTCATTCTCAGCATTCCCCAGTTGCATTGTCCATGACGTGTTGGCGGATGGATAACACGGTACGTACTTCTCTCAAGAAATCGCCAACTTTCTCTATTTATTTAATGCTGCCAATTTCTCGTCCAAGTTCATTGCCATTCCGTCTCATTCCAATCGCCCAAGATCAGATAAATCGCGTCCTTCACATTACCCAATATGCGTCACACTAGCACCATCACTCTGGCCATTGCCCAGTTGGTTCTTGCCGCCAGTGCGCAGATCGACTTGGACATGGGCGACGTGCCCACGCCCTGCAAGACCATCTGCAGGCCGATTGGCACCCTCTCGGACCGTTGCGACGTCGACCTGCGCAGCGACAACGACCGCGATGAGCGTCTCCTCCAGAACCAGTGCATCTGCACCAACAAGAGCTTCGACGTCGGCAAGATTGCCGCTCTCTGCGCGGACTGCATGCATCAGACCAGGAACAACAGGCGCGACGACGACAATCGCGCCGACAGCGACGATCTCAGGGGTACGTGGCCGAGCACTAGGTATATCTCGGCAATCAATAGCTAATCCAAGTCTGCCATCTAGACATTGACGAGCTTCTGTCCGTGTGCGGCTTCTCCAGCACGACGTACAACTCGGCAGCCACCAGCGAGGTGACCAGCGTCACGGTCGATGTCACTCGTCCCACCGACGTCAGCCAGCTCACCACCACAATTGATCGCTCTCTCCCTACCACCGGAGGTGCTGGTGGCGGCAGCAGTGCCACGGCCACCTCGGGTGCCTCGAGGGGCAGCAGCAGCGGCACTACAACTGTGACTTCTCAGTCTTCTGCGACTGCGGCGCAGACTTCTGGCAGTGGCGGTTCCTCCTCCTCCCAGTCCGCCAGCGCCTCGAGCTCCAGCGCTGCTGCTTCATCGACGACCGGCAACGCCGCTGCGGCTGTCACAGCCCAGGCAGCCTACGCTGTCGGTGGCTTGATTGCTGCAGCTTACCTTATGGGTTAAATATGTACACACCCCTAACGGCTTTACTCGACGGTGTACTATTGAGAATATTTAGTGCTGCAGCACTTTCGCTGTCGGTTTCCTTTACGTATCACGAATTTACGGGTTCATGTAGTTGGTCTCTGTCCTTTACTCTACTAGAAGTTTACTAGTTTTACTTGATGATAAATGCTAGCATACTTTTTATTTCGTCATCTTTGCTATCCAATTGGTGTCTGAACATTGCATGAATTTTGCGACTTTGTTTCTTATGTGAGATGTATGGCACGCTACGTGCTTCGAGTAAGTCGGCTTACTTGTACAGTAAACCAGCGGTAAGCTTCCGCCATGTTACCATTTGATCCACTCCACTTCCCGCACCTAGCTAGGGCTAATTTTAACTCATAGAGAATCTTGAAAAGCTGTCCAAGATGAGTTTTGCGAACTGTTAGCATGTACGGATACTGCATCATAGGATCAGCCACACGTTCTTGTACCGCCACAACAGTCGCCCCTGCGCCACACTTGATTGCCTGATGGGCAGTAGTGTTGAGTCTGACCATATGTAAATGTGCAACTAGTATTTGACAATTTGATGAAATCAGTACATGTCTATTTGAGAGCTCCCTATACTTCAACTGGAGACAGAAAAGAAGTGGCTGTCAAGCTATTACTGGCGCAAGTGGTCGTCGTCGAGGTGCTTGAGGACCCTTCTCACGATAAGCCCTATCGGCACCGGACCCAGTAAAATTTCTGCCAAGGTGCTGGCGACATTGAACTTTGCGCATTATCAGCCAGCATATTCTTCAGAGATAGTCTTGGGCCTATCAGCTGCACATAGAAGCCATTTCAAGTCGTGGCTGGTTTCTGCATTGGTACAATGTCATCCGACGACAAAGAAATGTCCCCCGTGGACGCCTCGCCCGAGACGAATTCTGCGAAGCGCAAGGCCGATGTCGAGGAGATTGAAGTTGACTTGGCGGCACCCGAGCCGCCGTCGAAGCGCGCCCGCCGTGCGATGAAGAAGGGCAAGAGCGCGACATTGAAAGCGAAAAAGGACAACGACAACAACGACCTCGAAGAAGAAGAGACGACGAACAAGGATAAAAAGGACGACAAGGCGGCGCGCTCGGAGCACGGCGTCTGGATCGGCAACCTGCGCTTCACCGTGACGCCGCAGGAGCTGCGCCAGTGGCTCATTGACAACTCGGGCGGCGTCCTCACCAGCGACATGATTACGCGCGTCAAGCTGCCGCTGTCCAAGACGCCCGGCCGCGACAAGAGCGAGCCGGCCACCAACAAGGGCTTCGCGTACGTCGATTTTTCCGACATTGGCGGCAAGGTCGCCGCCGTTGCGCTGTCAGAGACGGAGTGGCACGGCCGCCGGCTGCTGATCAAGGACTCGACGTCGTTTGAGGGCCGCCCGAAGAAGGAGCCCGAGGCGAAAGAGGACGACGGGGCCGACAGCAGAAAAGGCGGCGCCAAGCCTGCCGTGGACCCCAATGCCAGCCGAAAGATCTTTGTCGGCAACATGAGCTTCAAGACGACCGAGGACGACCTGCGGCGCAACTTTGAAAAGTGCGGCGAGATTGAGTGGGCCAAGATTGCGACGTTTGAGGACACGGGCAAGTGCAAGGGCTACGGCTGGGTCAAGTTCAAAGAGGCCGAAGCCGCCGCGTGGGCCGTCAAGGGCTTTGTCAAGATCAAGGAGGCTATCGAGACGGAGGACGATTTCCGAGACGACAGCAGCGACGACGGCGGCGACGATGATGGCGATGATGAGGCAAAGGACGAGGACGCGGACAAGCCCAAAAAGAAGCGCGGCCAGCAGCAGAAGCAGCAGCAGCAAAAACAGTTCAAGACGCGCAAGTGGTACGTGAACCGCATGCTCGGCCGTGAGCTCAAGCTCGAGCTGGCCGAGGACGACCAGTCGCGCTACAGGAAGCGCTTCGGCAAGGACAGACCGGCCAACGCTGCGGCCGGACAGCGCGGGCCGCGCGAGGGCGGCGGCGGCGGCGGCGGCGATGGAAGACGGCACGAGCACAAAAAGGCAGAGACGGCAGAGGATATTCAGACGGCGCGGCTGATGGGCAGAGTGGTTGAGCATACAGGTTCCAAGGTGACGTTTGATTGAAAGGAGTTTGTAATGAAGTTTTCATTTTTCAAAAAAAAAAATGTTCTACGATTGTTGAGCGATTTCACCACAAGTATAAACTTAGCATATGAAGAAAATAACCGTCATGACCTGGTAAACGCTTTCGCATTCGGTAGTGTAGCTCATCCGCATTCACTGGGCCGAGAATGTATAGCTCAATCAACAGCGTACAACTGTTGGTGCAGTATTCTGATAGGTAGCATTCATCTTTGGCGTTGTCATCCCGAAACCACCTCTGTAATGTATTAATGTCGAGTCACATTCACGCTCAACACGACATGTTTCTGGCAGGTTGGCCACGCCTCTCTTCACACCAGGCACTGCGACCAACACAGGACGCGCTACCTGTGGTCAAGGTGGAGAGAAAGAGGGAGGAATATCACGCTGACGGGTGGTGGCAGACTACGCACAGGGCCGTTGGAGTTGGTCATTAAAAAGAGATTTCGACGGTCACAGTTGTAGTTTTCAAGTGTGTGGACAGCAAGCGCGCTCATATATTCAAAAAAAAAAAAAAAAAAAAAAAAAAAAAAAAGATTGTACAACTAATAGAATTGGGAAATTACAAGTTAATGACTGGAATGATGTGCATTCGAAAGAAAAGGGAAAATATTGTTAAAAAAAAAAGTAGAAAGAAAGGAGTACAAACATTCAACATCGTCAGTATCATCCATAAGTTTTCATCACACGTTTGTTTCATTGAAAAAGCGTTTCTGTCGTGCCGCTCAACGAGTTTGCCCACATCCCACATCATGCTCGGCTAAACATGAGCGGCACCATGGCCGTCTGGCTGTCCATTGTGCACCGGTCCTCGAGCACAAAGTCGCTGTTGCCCGTGTAATAGCTTCCGCTGCCGGCGACAAGGTCCCTGCCCGCCATCAACCGGCACGCCGCTACCGCGCCATTGCTGCCCGCGTTGTCATGACCGTAGTGACCGCCGCCGCCGCCATCGCTCGGCCTGTGCTTTTTGAAAAATTCGCGCGTCAGCTTCGTCATGACAGCCTCCTTGGCGCGCTGCAGGGCGCTGACGCGCGCCGCCGCGTCCTCGGCGAGCAGCCGGTGCGCCTCCTCCTGCTCCAGGTTGCGCTGCACGGCGGTGATGCCGTCGTCGTCGCCACCGCCGCCGCCGCCGCCACTGGGCGACACCACGGCGTGGGGGTCGTAGACTGTTGGCTGGAGGAGCAGCACCGGCCGCGGGTCCGAGGAGAGAATGGGCGGCGAGATGAATGGGTCGGGGAGGGTGACGGGGGTTACGTGAACCGTGTCGGGTGACAACTTGCGCTGCTGCGACGACGATGATGATGATGACAACGACGACGACGAATGGGATGGGCGTCGTCGAAACAGGCGCATAGGGGAGGATAAAGACGACGGCTGCGACGAGGAAGAGTGCGAGCGCGGCAGAGGGGGCGGCGGAGGAGGCGACGTCGACTTGTTGTCCGGCTCGCTAGCGCTTCTGCTGTGCTTGCGCTTGCTGCGGTGGTGATCGTGGTCATGGCTGCGGTGGTGATCGTGGTCATGGCCACGGTGGTTGTGCTTGGAGCGCTTCTTCTTCCTGATCCTCGTGGTGAAGCCCGTGCTCACCTCGCGCGTGCCCGCAGCCGCCATCTCCTCGGTCAGCTCCTCCATGACCGTCTTCTCGTCGTCGTCGTCGTAGTTGAAGCCGTAGGCACCAACATCCATGTCGAGCAGCTCGCGGCCGACAGCCGCGACCGCTGGGCTCGGCTTGGGCAGCTCGTCGTCGGCACTCTCGCTCGTCGCCAGGCTGGACCGGCTCGGTGCGCGGACGAGGCCGCTGTGCGACCACTTGCGCTCCTCGCTGACGGGCGCGAGCGCTTCGTCCCAGCGGCCATTGTCCGCCAGGGAGACGTTTTCAAAATCGTACTCCCTGACCGTCGCTTGATGGGTGTCGATGAGGCGGCGCAGCTGCGGCGCGTTCATGGCCGTGTTGCGGATCTGCAGGTACCGCAGCGCAGGCATGTGGATGGGCGCGCGCGGGGGCCGCACGGGCAGCGGCGACATGGGCGAGGTGACCTCGTGGAAGAGCTTGCGGGAGGCGCGCGGCGGCGCAAAGAGCGGATCGGCCGCGAGGGCGATGGGACATGGACCCCGGGCACCGATCCAGGAAAAGGAGAGCTTCTCGAGCTGCGGCGCCAGGCCGCGGATGTAGTCGTCAATGATCTTGAGGTGGTCAAGCCCCGGCGAGGCGCTGCTGCCAAAGTCCCAGGCCTCGACCGACAGGTGCAGCTTGCGAATCTGCTTCCAGCGGCGGCCGGCCGACGGCACGCTACCAATGCCATTGACGTGGCGCAGGTAGCTGAGCGCCGCGGGGTGCAGCGACGAGAGGGACAGCTTGTGTAAGTTGGTTAGCGGGGCACGCTCGACGGCGATGCGCAGGCTGATGAGGGCGTAGTCGACAATGTCGCGGCGGTAGCGCTCGGCCGGGTTCTGGCCGGGGCAGCGGACCGTCAGGTGGCGAATGCGGGCGAGGCGGGCCAGCGCGTGGATGAAGCTGGGCACGTTGGTCGCGGCGTGGAACAGCGGCGGGTACTGCTGGGTGAGGATGTCGCCGAGCTCGGTGCTCGCGTACTTGGGCCGCGTGAGCGCCGATCCCATGCTCGTGTGCGGCGTGTACAAGAAGGAAATCTCCTGGCCCGTCTGCGGGTGCACGAGCGGCGGGAGAAAGGTCGCGTCCGAGTGCGGCAGGTAAAAGGTGAGGTGCTCGACGTGGTGCCCGATGCGGCCGAGGGCGGCCACGCGGCACGGCTTGGTAAAGGCACTCGCGGTAAAGGTGACGTGGATGCGGGTAAAGAGGCGCTTGGTGAGCAAATTGCAGCAGGCCGAGGACGACTGCCGCACGGCGCAGGCGTCGCCGGTGGAGAGGTGTGCAAAGAGGCCGTCCTGGATGCGGTCGCTTCTCAAGAGGGCGAGAAACTGCTGTTCTGTAGACGCCATATCCTTGTCATTGGGTGGGCTGGATAGGGCAGTGGGAGGCTGAATTTAGCCAATGGGCCTCTCTGGGGGTGATTGAGAATGGAGCGATCAATAGCATACAAGTGCTGCTGGTGATGTTGACGTTGATGATGCTTGGATGATTGAGAGGTATGAGCAAGCTGGTGTTGGTCGAGTTAATGCCGGATATCAATGCTGAGCATTTGACAAGTGTCGTTGCAACAAACTTGAAAGAACAAGGAAACAAGGCCACAAGAAGTGGCCGCCTGGAAAGGGAAGCAGCCGGTCGGTATATATCCCGACCACGTCCCTCAACTGATTGAATACTTCCTCCTATCCCCCCCGTCTGCGCAAGCATCTTTCCCTGCACCAACCCGCATCAAGTTACAAGCAGCCACACCACCTCAAAAGCTAAGCTTATTCTACGACTAACACGCCACGAAACGAAACAGCCTGCATAGTGACCCGGGGGGGGGAAACACTCTTTGGACGAACTGGCAGTGAGTGGGCTTGCAGAAGGAGAGCTCGCGCGAGCTTCGCGCATCTACTGGCTCGTGATGCACTCCCCCGGCGTCCGCAGGGCATAAAATGCAGCATCGTCGCCGCGGAGACTGGCCATTGAATGGTCGGTAAGCAAAAGCACAAGAAAACCTCGTGCAGTAGTCTGCGCAGTGTAAGTGGCCTCGATGCCAATCAGCTCGGCGGAACACTGGGGCCAAGGAACTTGCTCTCCGTAAACGTACAGGGGCTTGTCGAAAAAGCTACTGCCATCCAACGGGACGCTTCCGAATGTGGTCGTTGCGCGGCGTGTGAGTGGAGGTTGCAGAGAGAAAAAAGAAGAAGGAAAAAAAAGAGAAGACGTTTTGGGTGTCACCTTCGCGTTGGCGGCCAATCACAAGCGCGCATCTCGACGCGGGGCCGGGTGGGAAGTCGCGTGTATCAGATCGCGGATCGCGCCGCGCGTGGCGCCATGCGGCGGACCTTGCACCAAAAAAGAAAAAAAAACCCGCTGCAGCCGATTTCTCCCATGTTGAGTCTTGTTCAAGGCGGGGAAAAAGGCAACCAAGGAATGTTGGGGACGACGGCAGTTGATGGCCTGCCATGAGCCGACGACCAAACCCCCCCCCCCCCCTTTGCCACAACGCCGTCGTGATAGCCACGGAGGCAGCCGTCGTGCGAGCCATGTCGAGAGAAATATGCACACCTTTTGCTTCTCATCACATTCATACTTGTGCGGCATCCGCGAACCAAGTATTGGTCTTGTTTTGACATTTTCCCAGGCACGTCGCCATTTTCGACCAAGAATCCTGGTCCAGAGGAGCGCCATCAACTAGCACTGCATGTACCACATTCGTGGCGAAACTCGGTGACCGTGGGCTGATTGTGCTGCCAACTCCAAAACAGGTCCAAGAGTGAAAAGCCTTCATGCGAGGAGTCAAATCACATTTCAATCACTTTTTTTTTTTTTTTCAAACTGACTGGGGCTCGAGCAAGCCCCGAATACAAGAACTCTGAATATACACGCAACGCAACGGGGGTTGGAGGTTCATGGGCTCTTATATACTTACGCCGGGTCGGGTGCATCACGGCCCATTTGACCACATAAGCCGCAGGAAAAACAAGCTCACCGCGCTGCTGCAGCCACATGTGGCCTTTGCGGAACTCGCGGCTGCTCTACCCACCAGTCCATTCACATGGCTTGCTGCTTCGGCCTGGATGATGACCAAGGGCTCCGCGAAGAGGATGGCGTGGAGCCAGACATCCTGCTCATATTGACGCAGCTGACAATCCACAGCAGAGACTTACAGCATGCAAATAATGGACTCGTATGTCAAAGATAAATATAGCCAATTGTATCTGGTAAATGCTCTTGGGTATCATAATAGTAGTCCTAGATAGTATCCCCTTTGCCCCTCTTCTACACGCCATGTTAAATGATGATAATGATACACGCCATCTACGCCTTTTTGAGCACAATCATCGCCGTCCTCGTCCTCTGCCACCTCCACCTCCACCTCCACCTGCGCGTCCGCCTCGGCCACGCGGAGGACCACCCCGTCCACGGCTATAGCCGCCACGGCGTACATCTCCCTTGGGCGGAGGAGGCGGAGGTCCCCGGTTGTTCCGCGCAGCTGGCGGCTTCGGAGGCAGTGAAGGTGGTGGCCCGCGCTCGTTTTTGCCGTAGCTTGTTGTGCCTGGAGGTGGAGGATAGCTCGACGGAGGGAGGGGTGGAGGAGGGCCTGGTGGCAAGGGCGGCTGCACGGCGTGACCTCCCAGCGTAGGCATCTGGATGTTGGTTGACATTTGCATGCGGCCCACCGGCGGCCGTTGCTGTCGCGGTGCTGCTCTGTGGCTGAGTAGGTCCATATCAGAGTCATCGCTCTCAGAATAGTGCACATTCATGGCCCGCGAGGGAGGACCACGTGGCATCTTGGCCTGCTGGCGGCCCTTCTTTGGTTTTGCACCGAGGTGCAGACTAGCGGCCTCCTCAATGGACTCATTGCCGCATCTTGGATCTATAAAAAGATCGCGATTTCGTAATGTCCATGATGGATTGAATGGTCGACTGCCCTTTTGCGAGCAGTCCGACGCAAAATGGTTTCGTGAGCCACACACCGCACAGGACGCCTGGATAGCAACTACAGGCAGCACGACATCTCCTTCAGCGTGAAATGATCGCCAAGGCTCTGTGCATTCACCTTCGAGGTGATGTTCCATCCCGCAGTACGCACAGGCCAAGCCCTCATCCTTGGTGAGGGCCAGCTTTTCCACGCAGGATGAAGTGTCGTGGCCAAGTTGTCGGCATTTGTCGCATCTAGCCTGGATGGCTTTGCAGGCAAATTGCCAGTGACCAGTTTCTCCGCAGAATTTGCATTTCGTGTGGCTGCATGCGTCAGAGACGTGGCCTTTGCGGCCACACAGAACACACATGTCGGCGGCGTTCTCCGCAGAAGGAAAGTATCGACGTTGCTCCGCTGTTGGCCCTCCTTTGGAAACCGAATCGCCATTCGTTGCGGTAGCAACAACGTGATTTGCGTGGCCGTTGGTCTGCTGGCCATTTTCCACCTGTGCCGGCTCACTCGGCTCATATTCCGGCGAGTCGGCGACTTGGCCATCCTCCACGTCGTCTGCCTTCTTTGTCAGCGCAGGGGGTGGTGGCTTTGCGGATGCGATGACGTTGGCAATCTGGCCCGATTCTTCCATGGCTCGAACGGTTTGCTTGGCCGTTCTCTTCTTTGGCGGTTTCAGGCCACTGTACACGTCAACGTATTGGCAAAATGCGGACACAACAGTTGGGGGCTTGATGTCGGCCAGGGACTCGAAATTGATTGTGCACAGAACGGTGGACCAGTCCAAGACGCGTTCGCACCAGGAGCCCTCCTTCTTCTGCGACAGCGCCGGCAGCTTCAAGTTGACAGTGTTGGTTGTAAACAGTGGCGGGTCCGAGGGAACGAACGACTTGGCTGCTGGCTGGCCGTCTGATTGCCCGGATTGACTGCCAATAGACTTTGAAAGGCTCTCCTCTATTTCGCCCTCCTCGGAAGCTTTGCTTGGGTCGCTGCTGAGCGATGGGCGGCTGAACTTGGCGCGCTTGGATGTGTGACAAGATTGGTCGTCCTGGCCGTCGGAGCCATCGACATCAGCTAATGATCTCTTCCCGATCTGGCTGTTCTCTTCTTCACTGTCGCTTCCCCCCATGCTAATGACATCGCCGGGTATTTGTTCTTCCGCGGCCATCGGGAATGTGATGCTGCAGGTGGCAGTGGCTCATGTGACGTTGCTACTATGAGGTTTGCGCCGCGAATGAATCAGAGGTCAATGCGCCGGCTGTGTTGCGGTTCAACCGGATACACGACAGCGGTCGGATTGAGGACCGGAATCAATAACAAGACAAGAGGGAAATAGCAAGGTAGCACGTCCTGATTGTACGAGTATGCGACTGTCGCAACACCAACCAAAAAAAGGCGACGCGAAAAATATCCTGGTCGAATCAGCGCAAAATTGAAAGCTCCACTATTTAATAGTAAAAGCTGGAACTGAGCAGCAACAGAAAAAGGTCGGTAGCGGGTCCAGGTTTTCCCGAGCCGATACGCTGAAACTGCAGCAACTCGTATTCGAGAAGACTGGCCTCGGCTTGTAGAATCCATGGACGACCACTTTTATGGTCATGTAGATTTAGATGCCGCGCGACAGAGCAAACCGCTGGCCCGATCGTTACTGGAAGCAAGGTTTACCTTGAACTGTTATTGAGTGCCTGCGATTGGTGTCAATCTGCAGCGCAAGGCACTGACGATAGAAATTGGCAAGGGAATTTATGCGTACTCAGTGAACAGCCATGAAACCATCAAATAGGATGGGTGAGAGCCGCCTTACATTTGGATTGTCCATCTCGATTTTGAGCTCCACTTTATTTGGCTGTGCAGGGACCCAAAGGGGTTGACGAGTCGACGACGAGCTTGAACAGGCAAGTTAACAAAGGGATAGTCAGAAGATGGGGAGAACGTGAACGCCAAGAAACGTGTTCTTGTGCTGGTTGGTGTTTTGCAGTTTGCAGATGAATCACGTGGCAGTTTCCGAGCAAGTCGGACAAAGTAAGCTGTATTGCCGATTTTATTTGATGCCTCACGGGTAGTTGGCAAATATTGGCGCCGGCGCCAGCGCAATGGAGCACTGCCAGCCAGGACGGATTTATTACAGAGCAAACAGACATGCAGTAATCCGTAGCAACAGCAGCAACAAGCTTTCTGGCCCCCTCCTGGGTGCATCCGGAGCAGGGGCGGCGGCAGGCAGTCATGCTGCCTCTCAGTAGTCTCAATCTGGTGGGTGAAGGCTGGCGCATGTGTGATGTGCTGGTGCATGGAAGCGAGAAAGAGGCGCAGATGGCTGTGTGGTGCCTCGGGTAAAATACTTGGTGGGATCGACAAATGTCGGTCAGTCTGCGATTCTCAGTCGCACATTCTACTGCATGTTTTGTTTGCAAAATTCATCGAAATGGCATCAAAAACAAGGGCCGCCGTTGTCTCCAACGTGGCCTCAACTGACATTTTTATCAGAGTTTAGTAGTGTGCGACAGTTGATGTGGCTGCTGGCGAGGTTCTAGACGGGGCCCATCTCCACTAGCGTCTGGTCGTTTACAGCGCCATCACCACCAAAGGACTGCTTCGTACAGTGCTGCAGTGCTGCACAAGCGCAGACCATCCGATGGCATTGGCTCTTGGTCCTTGCCCTTGACCGACGACCCCTTCTTTTTTTCTTGTCACTGTCCTTGTACTGATATATATAATCATTGTCAATATTTATTTCGGCCCCCGCTCCTTTAAGCCCATTTATCAAGCCATCCATCATAACGCAGCCACCCACGAACCTCTTTTCAACAAGAGTCCCTGCGCTAGCCTGTGCAAGCTCCCGTCCCTGCTGCCTCCTACTGGCTGCCTGACCACTACTGCCCACCACTGCCCACTACTGCCCCGTACAGCTTGTTTCCTGTCACAAGGTCGCCTCGCCACACGCAAGCCTCCTCTTGCCTCAACTCAACATCGACCATTACTTTTCTTTGGTTCATTCGTTTTCTCTTCCGCATTCTTCTCTACCGAATCTTCTTTCCATCTCCATCAACATTATCCCACAAAGCACTTGTCCCCATCAGCCGCCCGCTTCACATCACGCCCGCGCTCCCGACAGTACCGGATTCTCCTCGAACCCATTCCCGAATACGGCTCTGACGAAATCCGACTGGCCAATTGCCTCGTCCATTCACCGATAGCTAGAGTGGAATCTGAGCTATTGTCTACTCTCTGAGTCCTGCCAGTTCATTGCGTCACTCGACACCACCGTTCGCTACACATTTCCCATCCACCCTCCCCGACTCGCTCCCAGAGTCCTTCGTTTCGTTCTCACACGCCGGCAACGACTCACGAGAGACTCATTTGCGGCTTGCGCAGTTCCCAGTTCAAATCGCCAAGCTGGCTTCTCCGACTCTTCTTCAGCCCACCGTCTCTTACGACGCTAGGACGAACCCTCCTCGCTCTGGTAGCACCTACCTCGACATGGACGATAAGAACCCCGGCCGTCGCAGACGCTCCAGCAGCATCCTCCAGGTCTATCACGAACCCCCCGAGACGCTCGAGCAAATCTCTGATCAGGCTGCTCTTCCCAATCTCAATGCAAACTGGACCAACGCAAAAGGTAATACTCCAAACTTACCTGCCCCATCACCCCCCAATCTCCGTGTCACGCCCGCATACTGACTGCCTCGATAGGAGCGTGGACCATTCATTTCGTTTTGATAGCATGCCTCAAGATCTTTTACGACGTCATCCCCGGAGTCTCGCAGGAGACATCGTGGACACTGACCAACATTACCTACATGGTTGGCTCTTACATCATGTTCCACTATGTCCGAGGAGTCCCCTTCGAATTCAATAGTGGCGCCTTCGATAACCTCAACATGTGGGAGCAAATCGACAACGGTGCTCAGTACACGCCCACCAAAAAGTTTCTACTCAGTGTCCCTATTGTGCTCTTTCTTCTGAGCACCCATTATACCCACTACGATCTTGCCTACTTTATCATCAACTTCTTGGCCGTCTTGGCCGTCATTATTCCCAAGCTGCCCTTTGTAAGTGGCTCTCGACCGTATCGTGTGTCGTATCTTGGCCTGCTCCCGGAAGCAGGCCATGCTGCACCTCTCTGCGTGGCGCAAAACCTTGTCAGTCATGAAAGCTAACATGTATGCAGAGCCATCGCATGCGCTTTGGCCTCTTCTCAGGTCTCCCCGAGGACGAGTAAATTTGACAACGGTGTCAAGGGTCTTTACTGGCAGTGTGTCAAAAGGTTGTAATTCGACTTGGTTCGGCTGGCAAGGAACCGTGGCTATGGGGACACGGGGAGTTGAAAGAGGGCATTTACATATAGCGAGCATTATCCTTTTTGTGGCTTTTATTCTCCACTAGAAGAATTTTTCCATCTATTATGCTTTACTCGTTCATCTGTGCTATTAGCGTCTTGTACGTGTCTAGCTCCTTCTCCTGAATTCGTAGCGCAAGCTTGTTCACGCGTTCAACCTGCTGGTGCTGTTTTGAATGGAGTGACGACTGACGCGCTTGCGAGGTTTGGTCAATATGGTTGGTTGGTACGCGACGATTTAATGTTTTTCCTTTTGTTGAGACGGGCTAGGCAAGACAAGCTTTCCCCGTGCCTGGCCGACGCCACCTAGCCGTCGGCCAACATCAGGGCGTCATCCATGAGGTTGTTGGCCCCTAGCTGTTGGTTCCCAGCCACCTGTGCCAAACTCAATTGGCGTGTGGCTTGCTGTTGGCCGGGCGCAGGGTGTTTATGTGATGCGCGCCGGTCCATCCCAGCCGCGCCGAGGCGGAAACTCTGGCGTGAAGTGGCGGAGCCGCGTGCAGGCTAGACGGTGATGGCGTCCAAGACGAAAGAGTCTAGGTCATGCTATATGCATGTTGTTGGCTGGTACAAGGAGATTTTTAACGCAGGAGTCTAGGTCACGCTATATGCGTGTTGTTGGCTGTAGCAGGTCGTGTGCCAAAGTGATCCTGCTGTTCTATATAAACCCAGCAAGCCTCGTTTTCTCTCGAGTTCTCGTCTTGTCCTTTTCCACCACCCATCATCATTATTACCTTGACCTTTACTCTCTTTTACCCACCCCCAAAAACCCCCCCCAACACACACACCTTCTTTCAAGATGCGCTTCACCGCCGCCACCGTCTTGGCCCTCGCCAGCCTCGGCGTTGCCACCGAGCAGCACCACCCGGAGCACCACACGGAGCACCTCACCGTGACGGGTGCCGCGGCGAGCACGCCCTGCAGCACCGGCGAGCACCTCACCGCGCACTCTCATAGCCCTCACCACACCCAGCACCCCCACCACAGCAGCGAGGTCCAGCCCAACCACCACCACAGCAGCAGCAGCACCTACACCCCCGGTGTGGTGGTGCCGCATCATGACAGCACCACGACCTACCACCCGTCCCAGATGAACAAGCCGCACCCTCACCACACGCCGTCGGCCAGCGTCCATCACCACCATGACCACACCACGACGCCCTGCCCGTCGGCCAGCATGGTGACCGCTACCAAGTACCCCAACAAGCCTCACCACACCAGACCCAGTGGTGGCGACAACAATGGCAAGGGCAAGGGCAACAACAACGGCCAGGGCATGGGCAATAACAATGGCAACAACAATGGCAACAATAATGGCAACAATAATGGCAAGGGCAATGGCAACAACAATGGCAACAACAATGGCAATGGCAAGGGCAACGACAACGCCAAGGGCAACGGAAATGGTATGGGCAACGGAAATGGTATGGGCAACGGCGACAACAACGGCAACAATGGCTACGGAAACATGGGCAATGGCAACAATGGCAATGGCAACATGGGCAATGGAAACAATGGCAATGGCAACAATGGCAGTGGAAACAACGGCAACAACAACAACAAGACGCCCATGGTCGTCACCGGCGCCGCACCAAAGTTTGCCGGTCAGGCCGGCGCCATTCTTGCCGGTGCCGCCGCCTTGTTCGTCGCCATGTAAGCGTGTCTCGCCAGCTTTGGCTTGGTTTTCTTCTGATTTTTTCGCAAGGAGTCGTTGAAGTGGGAGTAATGTCTGGGAAAAAAAAAGATTTCTTTTGCATGTTGTTGATAATTGAGGAAGGAAAGGATATTTTGCCGAGATGAGGGGTTTTTTGGTCTTTTCTTTTTCTTTTTGTCATGGTTTAAAGCTGGGCAAAAAAAAAAAAAGGCTGGAGCTCTCTGATCGGGCTTATATTGGGTAAATGAAGAGGTGTTGGGGGAGGAGAAGGAGGAGGGAGAGGAGAGAAAAGTGTTTTGACAAGAGGGCGGGTATTTGATAATGTAAATGGTAGATAGCTTCAGTGTCTCCAGTACCTTAATAATCATCTTCTTTGTTGAACAAGTTTTGCTTTTGCTCGCGGCATTGTGGTGATGGTTAAAGTATGGCGGGCCTCGTAAAAAGTTGCTTAATCAACGACATGCTCCCGGACTGTATTTGTCATTTGTCATAATCATACGGATGAGTTGGTGTCGAGAGCCCACCATCACCAGACCCGGGCGTTGAAAAAGAATTAAAAAAGCGAGGAATAACGAAAAAACAGAAGAGGTCACCACTCACTCACTAGTTGAAGTGTTGTGTCGTTGTAGTAGTGGGTGGGTGGCTGAAAAAGGGTGGCGCGGGCGCATCGAGATTGAGGATCTTGCAGATGGAGAAAGGGCTGCAGGGGTTCGAGTTGCACCAGTGAGAGTGGTACAAGGCTTGCACGGACAGCCCAGGCTCGCGATACGTAACAAGACAAAATGAAACAGGACAATGGGGCAGAGAGTAATTTTGCTTCAACAATATTTCCATCATCCGTGTATATAGAAACTCGCAATCAAGGTCAACTGGTCAACTGACCAAGACTTGAGCCAGTGGGATATCATAGCTTCTTCAACACAAAAAAACGCGATTGGCATCAACACACTCCAAACCAGCCAGAAAGACGGGCATTACATCATGAGCAGGCACAGCCAGACACCAAACAGAAAAAAAGCCCCACATTACCGCATTACCACATCCAACGTCTCGTCCGTCCCAGTTCTACTCTGGGGGCGTCATGCGCCAGCGGCTCCGTTTAGACCGTCGTCGCTTGTCATCTCTTTCGAAATCCAACCGCGACAAGACGGCGTCCCCTTAACGGCGCTGCCAAAACTTCTTCTTGGGCACAGTCGAGTCGGCAAAGCCAGCCTCGTTCTTGACGACGGGGTCGACGGGCTTGTTCTTGTTGCGCTTGCTGGCGCAGCAGCTGAGGAAGACGATGAGGGTGCCGAAGAAGGAGGTGACGAGAGCGGCGACGACGCACCAAAGGGCGGAGCCGTAGGTGGCACGGTTGCCGCGGACCTCGTTGACGCGGTGGTGGACGATGCTGAGGGCGGTCCAGTCGCAGGCGAGGACGACGACGGTGACGATGAAGGTGAGACCCGAGAGGAGCGAGGCGGCGAGCGAGGAGAAGACGTGGGTGCCGAGGACGGCGAGCAAAAAGGCGACGAAGGAGAGAATGGCGCCGACGGGGTGCAGCACCATGACGCGCGTCAGGCCAGAAGCCGTGTTGCGGCCGACGGAGCCATTGTCGACCTCGCCGTCGATGCCGCGGATGAGCCTGAGGGGGTTGTAGCCGAGGTGGCGGTGGCAGTAGTCGGACTGGCCGCTGCAAAAAAGAAAGAGGTGTCAGCAAGCGCGGTTGAAAATAACTGGGTGCAAAGAAACTAGATGAAAAGCAGATTGCGGGTGCTAGGGCCGTCTTGGCGTGGGAGCATTTTCAGCTCCCATCGCCAACCGAGGGACCCAGTCGTTGTTTGGTGTTGGCAAATCTGCGAACAAGGGGCGGGTGTGGGCTGCAAGATGAGCTCATGGTGGAGACAGGGGAATGGATAACCGAGCTAGGCTGAAGAGAAGGAAAAAAAAAAGAGGAAAAAAAAATATTGGGCGATTTCAACTTACTCGTACATTTGGCAGTAGCCAAAGGAGCCAAAGGTCATGTCCTCGGTGTCGAGGCCGTTGCGGAATTGGATCTTGAGCAGCGCCAGGTTGTTGACGACGGGCGATGAAATGGAGGCGACCAGGAGGAGAATGGCCGTGACGAGGAGCAGCAGCGTGCCAATGTGGTGAACACCGAGGAGGATACCCATTGTGACGGTTTGTTGTTGTTGTTGTTTCCTTAGGTAGAGGTGTTGTTTTTGTTTTCTGGTAGTCTTTCTTTTCTTTTTTAGGACGTCAAAAAGAAGGCACGAGAAGGAGGAGAGGACGATGTTCTTGTACTGATTTTGCGTAACAAGAGAGAAGAGAGACAAAAAATCAAAGTGACGAGGGAGATGCCGGGGAGGAGCGAGCTCATATACCAGAAGCTACTCAAGTAGATAGATCGAAGGACTGGGGGTGAGAAGCAAATGTTTCACGAGTCACCACAACCAGTGACACTGTGCACCGCTCGAGCTAATACATCAGCCAGGGCGGCCAGGGTGATGCCTATTGCATACGGCCTAGTCCCGATTGTTCTCACCCAGCAAGGAAAACTAAAGAAAAAAGAGGCTAGAAGAAAAAAAAAAGTAGAACTAACGTTAGGGTGGGGGGA
This sequence comes from Beauveria brongniartii, assembly GCA_030782485.1. Taxonomy (NCBI): domain Eukaryota; kingdom Fungi; phylum Ascomycota; class Sordariomycetes; order Hypocreales; family Cordycipitaceae; genus Beauveria; species Beauveria brongniartii. The sequence goes on from JARJPP010000204.1 coordinate 40,168, forward strand.
CCGACCAAGCTGGAAGACAAGAGGGGCGGCCTCCTTGGTTGAACTTGGTACCAGTACGATACTCAGTACCTATTTACTAGGTATGTACTAAAAGTTAGAGATGGGACCCCGGTTTGACCAGCGACCAGCCGGTGGTGATGTTGCCTTTTGTTGGCATGACGTTGGCATGACCCAATTGCCGAAAAAACTTGGGCGTGCACTGTGCAGCCACCATCGATCCTGGGCTTTGCTTCTTCACAATCCCCCATCTAATAACTCTTTAGTATGAAACCTGCAGACCCAGGATTCTCTTTCTCTGCAGCAGCAGCAGCAGCAGCAGCAGCAGCATCACGATACCACCACCACCATCGGGCCATTCAAGGCACAATCGCTCGCAGCCCAAAGCAAATTACACAAGAAAAGTAACAACAGGGGGGGGCTGCAGCCCAATGACAAACAGCGAAAATGGGGTCCTGCTCGGTTGCCTCACAGCGAGATGAGCAAGCCACATGCGCCCGCCCGATGCCCCCCCCGTGGTGGGTATGCAGGTTATGGGGATCGACGTCGCAACCACGGCCTCCCATTGCTCACAATGACCTTGACCACTGGCCCGTGGAACATTGAAGCTGCCAAGCCTGTGCCTTGTAGGGTTGTGTACGTGTGCATGCGTGTGTGGTACCAGTACAACGCGCTCAGGTGTTCCAATAATCGTGTAGTAGCTGAGCACATTGAGTTAGCTGCTGGCGACCCAGTCAGTCAAAGCTTTTTAGCATAAACTTTCCATCAACGGCCCCCCCTCCCCTTTCCCCTTCTCCCCCCTGTTCAGCGTAAAAACCCAAGTTGCAACATGTCATGTTATTGTTCGGCAACGGGTAAGCCGTGGAGAACGACGTAGCAAAGCCACACTATCCTTGCTTCTTCCTCGTGCAGCGCCACAACTCCTCATCACCACCACCCCCCCCTTGGCTTGCCATTTATCAGTCTGGAATCCTCGCTACCAGTTACATATTCGCGACCAATGAGAATCCAGGACATGCGTTTTGTAACATTGACGAAGCCTTTTTTAGTTTAATGAGACATGAAGGGCCCTCCTCCAAGACAAGATTGCCAGCGTGTCAGTGTTATTAGTGTGAGCCGTGAGTTGCCTAGCTCTTCTTTTTTCTTTTTCTTTTTTTTCTTAAGAGTTCCACTGTTCCTTCCTTCGAAGCTCCCACACACTGAAAAAAGACGTTTGGCTGCTCGGCGGGCTAGCATGCCGTAGGGCTCGTTCCCCAAGCGGCATCCCCATTTTGGGCGTTGAAAAAATGGCCAATAGGCATTAACCTTTTTTTTTTCTTTTTTTCTCGCTACTTCCCATTCCGAACAGTATGCTCGAGTCCTTAATGTAATTGTCTACTGGTATTTAGAATCCCGTGTGCCATGTATATTATTTTGCATTGTGCATCGTGTCCCTGCATGTCTCCAAATGCCCTTTGGCAACCAGTAATCACATCTGCCTATCTCTCTCTCTCATTGGGGGCCACTTTCACACAATGTACCTTGGCCAAGCTAGAAATGGCCCCATCATCGATTGACCTCTGCGCCGATCCACCACGCACCGACCGATGCCACTGTTTCTTGGCCCCCGTTACTTGCCGCGCTGCGTGCGCCATGCTCCTACCAGGGCGTACAGGGCTAGCAGAGAGCCGCCCACTTCACCACGTTCGAAAACCCCAGGTTTTCTCAAGCTGCCGCTCGACTGCGAGTAATTCGGGCTGGAAAAGGTAAACGGGGACCCAAAAAAAGGGAAGAATAAATCATGCCATGAAGATTTGTTGCCAGACTCAAGTCATGACAGCTCGTTCTTGCGTCCCCCGTCCCTTTCCCTTGCTGATTACAACTCGGCACTATTGCAGGGTCAAGGGTTAAGGGTTTGTTCGTAGCCTGCAGGCCACAAACCGGACCGCTTCCCCTGCTGAGCCACACCTTTTGCTAGGCACTTCTGGCCCGATTGTGGCCGTGCTGCCCGCGCAGACAGACGTGCAGCAGATGCAGCAAGCAAACACCAAGCATTCGAGTTGTCCGGAATAAACCGACCATGGTGAGGTCGCCAAATGTGGCAGACTCTGCCGCTTTCCCTTGCTCACTTTCTTCGCGGCGGCCGCGGCGGCCTCGGCACCATCACCACGACCGGATCAGCCATGGTCATCTGCCCCGGCATCGTCTGCTTGCGCTCCAGCCGCTGTTGCACGCCGTCCCGCGCGGCGTCCGCCGGCGCCGGCCTGACGAGCCAGTGGCAGAGGCCCTTTCGCAGCAGCGTGTCGGGCAGCACCGCCCCAAGCGCCGTCGCCGCGAACGACCTGTCCGTCGCCCAGCCCTTGGGCCAAGCGGCGTGCTCCGTCGCCTTGGTCGCCGCGTTGCCGTGATCGTAGTCGCGCGCGAACCCAATCGTCAGCACAAACTCGCGCGTCTCAAACTCGACGTCGGGCTTCTCCGCATCTACCACCGGCGGCGGCGGCGGCGGCTGCTCCTCCCCCTCGTTCATCCTCGTCGTCTGCGTCTGAAACTCAATCACAGGCTGGGCCGCGAGCTCTTGCAGGCTTTGCAGCTGCCGCGCGCGCTGTGCGGGCTCGATCCGGGGCAGCGATATGCGGCAGGCGATGGGGCTCAGACGCGTCAGCGTCGTGGCCGTAGCTTCGTTTCCCGTAACGGAAATGTACCGGTTCGCTTGGTGCTACATGGATGCAAGTCAGCATGACGGATGCCTCGACAGAGATTAGAAGCAGGATGCGCATACGTTTTCTCGCCGAAAAGTATCAACGTGTCCGTATTTTTTCAGCACTTGTAAAATCGAGCGCCGCTCGGCAAATGTAGACGGCGTAGGGGATATCATGATCCGTATTGACCGGCTGGCCAAGCGGCTGTGGATGCTGCGAAACGGCGCCTGCGCCATCTCGTCTCTATATCGTCGTCGTTCGTACAGAGTTGAGCTTCCTGGCTGCAATTGCGAGGCTGCTATCGTAAAGGTGCGAGCGCTAACGGCGACAATGTTCGATAGAAATCACCAACATAGTCTCATTAATGGGTGCTGGCGCAAACCCTTTCCTAGTCGCCTGTCACTGGGCACGAAAAGCTAGTGTGGGGCTGCTTCAACGCCCGCCAAAGCAACCAGCCTTTCGCGTCCTTGCGTTTGCATACGCGCAACACCCTCCACTGTTTTTCAAAACTCGACTTGTACCGCTCTTGCTGCTGCATCATCAATAACTTATACGCTTTATTTTGTTATCACAGCAGCATCTGGTAGCCGCCGTGGCTACCGGCGTACAACCGTCTGGTGATCTAGCTTCAATTCGACGCCTTTTCAACCATCTCCACAATGTCGACACCCACGCCGGCGGCAATGAAGCATGCGTCTTCGCAGCAGGGACGAACTCCTTCGGGCCAACAGGGCCGCACGCCATCACACTTTCCAGCCGCCACGCCACCCGTGTCGACGCCCTTCAACGCTGCCCAGGCCGCCTTCTCCCCTCGCGGCCAGCACTCGTCGCCGCAGCATGTCAAGAGGTCGCCTGCCACCATGGGCATGGCGGGTCAATCGACGATGGCTTCTCTCAACTTTGACAGTCCCTCGACCGCGGCTGCTATGGGCGCTCTCGGCATTGGAAATGGCTTTGACATGGGCCTCGAAGGCGTCGCTGGCCTCGACGGCGTTAGCGCAGCCTACGCTAGTGAGGAGGAAAAGTTACGACGATTAGAGAACATCATCAAAATGTTAAACGTATAGATTATGCCTGATTTCCTGCATCAATATTTAATCGCTGACCCGGGTACAGCAAAAAAAGGGCATGGTGAGCGAAGCCGGCCTCGAACGACTTGCACAACGACTCGGCATGGAACTCCTCTCCGAAGAACACTCTACACCTGGGGGCCGCAAAACGAAAACCTTGGCCATTGCTGGCTCTGCTGTAGCTCTCGATATTGTCTTGGACAACAATATTGTCCAGAACGCGACTCTTTCATACCATGGAAACGCAGACTCCGTCACAAAACACATCGATGCCGCTAGCCAGATACTACTCAGAGACCTGCAGCTCCTGCCTGGTCAAAGCCCTCTCACAAAAACCCTCGAGAGGTTTGCCATGAATTTCGAGCGCCTTGCCCAGTTGGACAAGCTTAGCATTGTTCCAGGGCTGGATTGCCACGAGGCGCTGGCGAGCATGTATTCCAGCTTGGAGCGCTTATACGAATGGGACTTGGAGCAACTGCGCCGAAATCCTGCCATGACGGGCAAGCCGGATTCCCTCATAGCGACTGCTGCCATGTGCACCAGGCACGGCAAGCCAGTCATGCATGAACGCGGCCAGGTTGGGCTAGCTCTACAGTACTGGAAAGAGACGAGATTTATCGCACCGCCTGCTGGACAAGAAGCTAGCAACAAGAGCAAAGTATGGTCGATGCTTCTTGGTTGCGCTGGAATTGATGGCGTGGGACTGCCGCCCGCCCGGGTGTCCGAAAACTGGATCTCCAAAGATATCGTCAAGCACGATGAGCTGGGTGACACTCTAACTCCTCTCCTTGACTGGCTCGAGCCTGACCATGTTTCGTTGCCGCAATCCGACGAAAACAAGGACGCCAGTATGGACATGCTGCAGGCTGACCTGTCGACTACGAGAGTCCCTCGCGTCATGTTCACAGCCACGTTTGATCCCCCCGTCATTCTTCCCCAGACCGAATGGGCGCGCCTTTACGCACTTGCGGGTGTCGAGCCGCCCAACATGAACCCGTCCAACGACTTCAACCGCCAGCCTCCTACCTTTGACGCTCTGTTCTTCCCCATTACGCCAGGCACGCGGCAAGATCCCAGCGAAGCCCGCACGATTACTCGCCAACACCAGGTGCCCATGATCAATACGTACAATGAATCTTTGACAAGGACGCATCAAAACAGCTTGTTCATCTACAAGCCCATATACTCGCAGGAATTATCCGAGTTGCCGTTTGGACATCCCCGCCAACTTGTCGACATGCTGCCGGTGCTCCGTCAGTATGCATTCTTGTCGACGTTGCTCGAGAGCAGCTTCAGCCGAGAGGATAGGTCTGCTGTCAAGAGCAATCCCGAGTCGGACACGCAGCGAGATGGAATCGAAAAGTCGCAGACGTCGACCATGAAGGACCAGCTCGCTACCTTTTTGACCTTGGATGATACCAGCACGAAGGCAAGCAGTGGCATTCCCGTCAGTGTTCCGGCAGACTTTTCAATGGATGTCATTCTCTGGGTCCATCCTTCGCCGCACATGCAGGTCGTCTTTCCTATGCGCGAGACGACGGCCAACATCACCCTGAGCATTCTGGAAGGAGGACTGGTGAAAATCATTCACGAAAATGTTCTCGGCGAGGAACCAGGCCCGATCAAAGAGATTAATGGAAGCAATGTCACAAGAGAGCATCTGGCCAAGGTACTAGAACGTCTCGAGGATCTCAGCAAATGGGCCGAATGGATTCGATCTCGGTTGTAAATTAGACATTGGGAGGCGTCTACGACAAAATGCATCATGATACCCCTCGCCCATGGCAGTCAAAAGCGTGATGGTGAAATGCTTTCGCTTGATTACTTTTGCTTTCAAACAAATGGATATCTAACTGATAATGCTGGAAATGGAATGACAAAGGCGGCCTAGGAAGAAGGTTGCAGACGCGCCTTGGGCCACGTCGGCGTATCGGCAAACCACCGCGCCCGATACAACGCTTGCGAGTACGTCAGCCCCGGTCGCAGCCTGCCGTTCTCGAGCAGGTTGATCTGATTCGACGTCACGCCCTGCCAGGCGGCCTGCACGTACAGCACGTTGTGGTTGCCGTCGATGCTGAGCGACTTGATGTCGGAGCGCGGCAGCGCCTGGCCGTCGGCGCCGACGCGACTGTCGACGGGCATGAAGCCCGGCAGATACTTGCGCGCGACGGCGGCACCGCTCTCAAAGGTCTGCGAGTCAATGTCAAAGACGTGCAGGTCCGTGTCGGTCGAGAAGAGCAGCTCGCGGCGGCCCGGCACGCCCGTGACGTCGTGGCCGCCGTCCCACCATTCCGCGTACTGTGTGCCGTTCCACTCTGTGCCCAGCTTGACGCCGCCGTCGCTGCCCGTCACGTTGTAGGCGTACGTCGGGCTCGTCGACTGGAACGCGCCGCGCCCGTATCGGTAACCCGCGAGGGCCGGGGCCGCCGGCAATGCGCCCGACGGGTCCGCGCTGCTGCCCACGCCCCAGAGCAGCCTCGCCGCCTCATCCCAGACGAGCCCGTGCGCGGCCGGTAGCCCGTTGAGCGACTGCGCCGGCGCGGCGTTGGCCTGCAAGCCCGCCGATACGTTGAAGACGACGATGCTGACGGCGGCGGCGCTCGGATTCGTCGTGGCGACGGCCAGCTGCCCGTCGGGCACGAGCTCCAGGCTGTGCGTGTTGGTCATGCCGTCCCGGTTGAGGCACACGCCAAACGTGACGCGCTTGTCCTGGCCGCCGCCCGGCGCGTGGTTGATGAGGAGCGCGGCGGCGTTGTAGATGCTCAGCACGCTCTGCCCGGAGTTGGCCCATTTCGCCTCGGGCAAGGCCGTCGGCGACTGGATGCAGCGGAGCAGGTCGGCGGGCATGTCGGGCTGCGCGGCGGCGTCGGCGGCGCTCCATGTCCATGACGGGCGGCCGTTGACGTCGTGCACGACGATTTGCGCAGGGGCCGTGTCGTTGGCGTACAGCCCTATTATGACCCGCGACAGCGCCATGTCCGTCGGCACGGATTGCTGAGCGCGAAAGGGGCCGCCGGGTGGTGGATGGCGGCGGGGAGCGGCGGAGGCGAATGCGAGGCTGCAGAAGAGGTATATAGCGGCAGACCGTAGAGAAGGCAGGTGTCTTTTTTGTGTTGATGGCGGCATTGTGGGTGGTGACTTGTATATCGACGACGCCGTAGTCTGTGTGGTGGTGGTGGTGGTGGTGGTGGTGAGGGGTGTATAAGTTGTGGGAGTGGTTGTGCAAGGACTCAAGAACGAGTGATGTATGAAAGCAGAACAATACTATATAGTCTTGTTTAAAGCAATGACAGTTGTTTCTCGTTTATCTGATTACTTGCGTAATCAAGAAAGGGCGGTGCTGCTAATTGATAAATGACAAATCTACGGAATGCTCTCCATCGCCGACGGCGCACCCGGCATGCGCCAAAGCACCGAAATGTCCCGCCAATTGGGACTTGGCGCTTCAAAGTCGCCAAAGGCCATACGCAATGAGTGCCAATACCCCTAGTTGCCCGTTTTAAACTCGGCTCAATCGGTGTGAAAAGCAGAAAACTTGCAGCTGATGCTCACGCGACAGTGCTGACGCTACTACAGATTACTCTATAAGCTGTAATAGCTACCTACTAGTCAAACGAGCTCCGCCGCCGCCGCCGCCGCTGTGGCCGCCGTGGCGCTTTCAGGTCTTTCCATGTTGCAAGGGGTTTTTTTTTTTTTTTTTTTTTGATGACGACGCACTTCTGCCCACTGCCGAAAAAGCAGGGCTGGAAAACATGGCTTTCTGCAAGCCAATCTCACCGTTGACCTTTTTTGTTCCATTAGCGAAATTGTCAGCATGGAAATGTGGCTGACCTACTCTATTCACGCCACATACATGTTGCAAATTTGTTGTTGTTCTCGATGACAAAACGGTTGGGCTTTTGTCGTTGTTTCAATTGGGTAAGACGGAGCCTGGAGTTGCACACTAAAAACTACCTATAATGAATGTAATTAGTAGTCATGACGACACAACTGCGGGGAAAAAAAACTTTGTAAAAAGGCTATTTTTTTTTTCTTTCAAAATCGAACATCAAGGCTTGGCAACGGAAACAAAGACCAAAGTAAACTTGACGCAAACAGTTCTCCCAGGTGAAGCGGCCGACGCAGCCGACGCGGCGCCGGGATGTGGGCATTGGGCCTCGGTGGCTTCCCGAGCTCTAGTTGAGGAAGGGGCCGCGTCAGACGTCGCCGGCAACTGGATGCCGATGAAGCCGGCGTGGCTTTTTTTCCCCTCCCTTTTTTCTTCTTTGATCTGCGATGGCTATTCATGTCATCTTCCACGCGTTGCTGTCATCTGCGATTAAATGAACATTTAAAAATAGCGCACAGGGGCAGGTACCAGTAAAAGATCTGTAGGTAACCTTGCCGTTGCGGGATCGCGGCATGACGGGACGTCCTTGGCGGGGCTGACTCGCTGTTTGGGCCCAAAGCCGGCAAGTGGTCGGTGTCGAACTTGGCGCGCCGCCCCTGGCCCCCCATATTAGACTCTGGATGAAAGCTTTAAAAATCCCCCTAATTTTTATAAAAACGTATCGGGCTGATTTAAAAAGGGTAATGGCGATGGAGCATCAGCTCCGGGCGGAACAATTTGTACAGGGTTTGCATCACAAAATTCCTGGTGGACGATGAGGTATACAACTTTCAAGACGTGGGCTTGCTGATGTCAGTCTCAATCTGATAAATATGTATTTGGAAAGCACATTTGCTCTGACGGCCGTGTCTCGTTCTGGAAGCGCGCCATTGATGATGCTGCACGCCCTTGTGCTGTGTACAGCGGGCGCACCAGTAGTTGAGATGACTCGATGTCGCACCCGCAGCGAGATGGCGGTTTTCACAAAACAAGATAAATAGTAAAGAGGAACAAACGCTTTAAAATGGAGTCTGGAGCGCAGGGACAGGCAAAACGGAACGGCCGTGGAAAGAACTGTTTTCTTTTTACGAGGCGCCCCGGGCATTCGAGCACCGCCTCACACATGATTTCTATATTCTATTACTTTTTGTATTTTTACATAGTATACAAGTGAATCCACACGCATGCCAAAAAAAAAAAAAAACAACTCACTCATCATCACTGACATCAATCAGAATGGCTGGTCAGGGGCCCGAAATATCTTTCTCAATGCACTCATAGCTTCTCTCCCATTAGTGCCTTCCATTTTCGCAACTGTAACGCAGATCCAGGTGCCGTTGGCGAGCGGGAAATAGCAGTTGCCAGTCGCCCCGTCTACCTTGACCAGCATCTCGTACCGGACGCCGCTCGAGTTTACAACCGTGGCCAGCTGCTCTCGTGTAAAGCCAGCCGCCTCGTCCGGGCTCGCCGCCTTGGCCCTCGTGAACAGGATCCTGCGCAACGCGCCGGCGCGCTTTCCCGTGCCCTGCAACACGCCGCGCGTCCACACCGTGTGGAACACGTTCATGTGCCGCATCAAGTCGTCTGCGGTCCACGTCTTCCAGTCCACCTCCTGGTCCTCCTTGCTCGTCTTGGGTGCGTGCACGAGAGCCGCCTTGTTGTTGTCACCGCCGTCCTGCGTCGCCGCCCACCAGCCGGCGTCGTCGTGCGGCGGGACGTGCAAGCCGGCACGCAAGCCCTCGACGAGCATCGTCGCGCCGCGCGCGGCCAGGTCGCGCTTGAGGGCGGCAAAGGTCTGGTTCAGGTCTAGGGGAATGCCGGGCGCCGGCGTCTGTGCGAGGATGGTGCCGTGGTCAAAGGCCTTGGGGGAGAGCGTCTGCAGCGAGATGCCGGTGAAGGGGTCCCCGCGGAGAACGGCCCGGTGGATCGGCGCCGGGCCGCGTAGGCTAGTATTTTCCCTTTTGTTTAGTATACATGCCCCGGGAGGGAGAAGAAAAGGCGGGTGGAGAGGAAAGAAAAAAAAATTTTTAACTCACTGAGGAAGCAGAGAAGGATGAATATTCAAGCCGCCATACTTTGCGGACGACAGGATCCTTGGGGGCACAAAGAGCCCAAATGATACGGCAACGACCAAGTTGACACCTCGAGGCAGCTACTCCAATCATTAGATGCATGTAGCGTATAGACTTGTACGTCATGCTTACCTTCCAATTCTCAAACGACGGTCTCTCGTGGATCTTGAGCCCGAGCTGTTCAGCGAGGTCTTTGCAGGGCACTGCGCACATCAGCACTCAATTCGGGGATGACAAGCTCGCCTCCGTAAAATAAAAAAGAAAGCCCCCCCCCCCCCAAGAGCGACAAGACGCGCATCAGAGGCACATACCTGGCGCGTTTTCCATGAGGCCTCGCCCGACCCTCTTCCCCGGCATCACCATGACCTCAATCTCCTCCACCAGCTTCTTGTTCTCCAACTGCTCTTGATGCAGCGCCCGGAGCGATGCGCAGCTAAAAGGGTCGGAGCCGCAAAACAAAATCTTCAAGGGTTCCGTCACCTCCTTGGCCGCCAGCAGCACCTGGGATGTGGCAAAGCGGCGCCGGCTGCTGCTGCTGCTGCTGCTGCTGCGGGGGGCTGTCGTCGTCGTCTGCGTCTGCCAGGCGGCGGCGAGACGTTGGTGCTGCTGGCACACCCCCCCAGACGACGACGACGCGGACAGCGCCACGCGACGCGGGCTGTACATGAACATTAACAGAGAAGAAAAAAATCAATTCGAGAAAAGAAAAGAACAAAAGAGGCGGGATGCGTTCATGAAGGGGAAAATGGAATGCAGTCGGCGGGTATCGCTTCTTGAACCACTTCTTTCGCAGGCATGTAGTTGGCGGATGAGATTTCAGATAGGAGAGCTTTGGCGGCTAAGTTCCGCGTTTGCTGCAAAGCCCGCTTTAATAAGTGCATCATCACAGGCCCATCAGCCATCCCCAAGTTCTGCCTTTTTTCAACAACATGGTCCAGAAACAGGGATGATTTCGTTTTCATCTCTTTTACTTTTCATTTACCCTTTAATAAAGTATACCTAGTTCTGCCGGTTTCAGCAGCAAGATCCAAAAACAGTAGCATAGATTTCGTTATTAAAACTCTTGCAACTTTTTCATATACTCTATACAACTTGTTTGCATAAAAAACTTTCCCATCTAGATCTCCAATGACTCAACACTCCAATCGCACGCCACCGTCCACTCCTCCTCTCCCAGATGCACATTCCACGCCGGCGCCGGCATGATCCGCAGCACGCTGCCCTCCTTGACCATTCTCGCGTCCGCTCCTCCTCCTCCTCCTCCTCCTCCTCCTCCCGCGAGCATGTAGCACTGCGCCGCCACCACCACCACCTCGTCGCTTTCCGCCGCCGCCGCCGCTACCGGCCCGCGACTCAGGACACGGCCCCGGACAAGATGCATCCTCGCGCCCAGCCGAACCTCCTCAACCAGCACCCTCGCCACGGCCCCCGTCGCGCCGCCGCCGCCGCCGCCGTCGTCGTTGTTGCCCGTCTCCACAACACCCTTGACCTTTGAGAGCAGGCCCTGCAGCTGCGAGGCGAGCCCGCCCGCGAGATACTTTGCGGCGGCGCCTCGGCGCGGCGGCGGAGAGCATGGAGCGGCGGTGCAGACTTGGCCGCCCGACGCAAAAAAGGGCTCGTCCTCGGGTGCGGCGGGCTTGAAGCGCGGCGCGGGCTGGAAAGTCGGCTGCTGCGCGGGGACGCGTGTCCTCGTCGTCTTGTCTTGCACGTCGTCGTCGTCGTCGTCGTCGTCGTCGTCGTCGTCGTCTTCTCCATCATCATCATCATCTTGCTCCGAGTCATCATCTTGCTCATGATGGTGGTGCCCTCCCGCGTCTGAATTGTACGGCGCCGCCGCGACGACGGCCATGTGCAGTTCCGTCGGTGAAGCTGAAGCCGACGACAATCGACGCCTCTTGACCGGCTTCGGCGTGCCCTCCTCCTCCTCATCTCCATAAATAAGCTCCGCATGCACATCATCCGTTGCCACACCATTCTCTCCAACCCCATTCCCATCCCCCACGTAGCCGCCTCTTGGCCGTCTCTCATCGCCATCCTCATCCATCTCATGCCCGCTGCTGCTGCTGCGGCTGCTTCTGCTGCTGCTGCTGGGTGGCTCCTCTCGCGACGTCAGGCTGTCCGCGCACGAGTCCACCTCGATCGAGTCCAACAAAGCAATGTCTCGCCTCTCAGAGCGCGGCCGCCGCCGCTCGTTCGCGCTGCTGCTGCTGCTCTGCGACTGCGACGCCCCAACATCATCAGCCTCTTCCTCGACGACGTCCTCCATCTGTTGCCGCGTCGCGCTCTGCGTCGAGCTGCCGACGAAGCGCGGCGTGGACTGGAAGCGCATGGGCGTCGGCGTCGAGTGTGGGGGAAGCTGCGACGATGCGGGGCGTTTGGTCAGAAAACGCCGCGGCGTTGGCGTCTGGGAAGTTTTTTTTTGTCCATGTGAGCCTTGTTCGACAAGCAAGTTGCAGGGGGGGGGGGACGGTAAATGCGGCTTGGCGAACTCACAGATGGATGAGGTTTCATCATGAATGAAATATGAGCGATGCACGCCAAAGATGCCGACGTCTGGCCAGAATCATCCGTATCGCATATTGCCGAAATAGTAGTAACAGCCCGTGTATTAAATCTAGATTCAGCAGAAAGGATGGGCCAAGACGCAGCAATCACGCGTTTCGTGAGATTGGTGCAGGTTGATGCTCAGTCTTAGTTGCGAACGGTTGCGGCATCAACTGTGCGCTGCTCACTAACTAACTAAGTGGGGAGCGCACACAAGTCGCAGCATACCAAGTGTCAGCCTGTCTATTTTGCAAAACATCTGCCAACTATCGTGTCTATTCTATAGTTCTACGGTCATCCTATAACGCATTTGTAAACCCAAAAGTACATACGTCACTCTCCTGAGCGTCCTTCCCCAAACATGGCAGAGAAAAGGACCAGAAACTCGCCGCCAATCGTTGCTTACACAAGAAGAAAAAAAAAAGACAAGGGATAAAAAAAGGAAACGAAATAAAATGTACAAGAATGACAAAGGCCAGGCTATATGTAAATACCTCGTTCGATCGGGTCGCGCGGTGTAAAGCTCCAGAGCTTTGCGATGACTCCAGCTGCGGGTGGTAGATCAACTGAGGTTTTGGCGTAGTTACCACATACTCCATTCGAAAGATGCGTAAGAAAAAAAAAGTACAAGGTGAAGAAAGGTAGTTGGAGGATGGCATTCAAGGCCGATACGATGAAACAAAAGGTTAGCCATACCCGAGGTGAAATCCAGAGGCGTGGCCCTTCTTCGTCGGCTCCGGGTCTTTGACGGGATGAAGCATAATGGAAGGAAGACACGGACGCCCATTGTACTGCTCCCACTTGGCGCCGCCAATTCCGGTATCCTCCCAGCCCATCCAGTTGTTGAAGAGACGATTGGGAGGCTCGGCGCGATAGTACCACGTGGTGCCCTGGTAGCGACGCTCACGACCCCAGCCCATTGCGCTGCCATAGCCGCCCGCAACGCCGCCCGGCCCTGCATTGAACCACTTGTTGACGAAAGAACTGGTCCATTCGCGGTCCATAAAGACTGGCTGAGGTGCAAAGACGGCCTTGAGCCCGTGATGCAGCGCCACCGTTTGAGGAGTCATCTCGGAAGCCACATGGTTGCCTCGCATATTCTCTGTATGCATCAAGCTGAGAAGGCGCTTCGATATACGCGAGTGAGTGACAATCGTCGTCCGTCTTGGAATGTCTTCCCTTCGGTGGTTCTCGTCGCTGTAACCCCAGATATGGTTGCTCATAATCCAAAGGCTGTTGATTGGGTTAAACATTGGGCCAACCGTAATAATGTCCGCATCTTCTCCCACCCCCCACTCGTAATTGTCTTGAGATGGTGTCGACGGCGGCTTTGGTCCTTGTGGGTTGATAAACGGGAGGTTGGGAGGACCCCACACAATATCGTCGCCATACTGTTGTTCAATCGACTTTCGAAAAGTAGTGTCATAATCTCCGTGATATTCAGGAACGTACCAACGCTCGTTTCTCTCCCAAAGGCCTTTGCGGGGCTGCTTCTGGGCAAATTTATGAATATTGTCGAGCAAATCATAGTGGTGACCAGTGTAGCGGAAGTCCATTTCCCAATTCCAAATGTACTCAAATTCAGGGTGGTCGTAGCTGAACTTTTGGACCGATAACCATTGAGCATTGTGTACATCTCTTTCAAAGTCATCACGCATCTCCGTGTAAATTTCCTTGATATTTTTATCGTTCCAAAGGACGGTGATTCCGTGAAATTCGACAGGAACATGCTCGACAAGAACTTGGCGATAATCTTTTTGACTCCCAAAGATGTCCTTTGAAGCATCTTTGACCTGGAGGAGTAGAAACACTTCGTATTCGCCGCCTGATCTGAGCGCAAGTTCGGTAATAAGGGCGCGAATATTTTGTTTGTCGTTTTCGGTGTATCTTTTGCCGGTATAAGAGCGTAAGAGGAGAGCCGTGCGATTCTCTTTCTTGTACTGCGGCGTGGCCTCGACGGTCATCGTATCGGACGACCCTGAGTCTGTAGACTGAGCGTCTCCGTTTTCAATTTCGGATAATGAGCGAGCTCTGCCATTGCTATCGATGGATATTTGCGTTTCCTTAGTCGTCGGCTTGACAGCAATGAATCGCCGCGTCTCAGGGTAGACGGCAAGATAAGGGTTGTCGCTGCTAACGTCATTCCTAAACCGTTTTGCGTTGCTCTTTGTACAGGTTCGCTGCAGCTTATTCCATTCGACCTTGTCCCATTGTAGGGGCTGCAAGCGACCACCGACTTGCTTCGTTTGCTCTAGGAGACCATAGGCGCCGAGTCTTGTGTCGCGTTCCCAGCAAATATTAGGATCAAGATTGAGGGCTTGGTAGCTGCCCATAAGGTGCGTGGGAAAGTTCTTCGGGCGCCCCTTGAATACCACAACATCGTCGATGGGTCTTCCATTTGCACCTTTGCACGCGACGTAGGCTGCGTAGCCGTCGGTCTGCCACGCTTCGCTGTTGTAGCTAGGGTATGGATCAAAACGGACCGGTTTATCCATGCTGTAGCTGACTTTGATGCTAGATTCGGGGTTGTCAACGAGCTTTCTGGCTTGCTCTTCGGTTCGGTTCTCCTTTTGGGTGAGTGTAGCCAACGTCTTGCCATAGATTTGGTTGGAGCTTTTGAGACTTTGATTCATCAGCATGGAAAGAAAATTGTGACATGTCCACCTTACTTGGAAGTTGCCCGATAAAGATATCTCCAAATCTTTCGCTTGTCCTTTTCGTCTTGCAAGCGACTAATCTCGTCAAAGGATCGTTGAGTGCCGTCTTGTTCCGTACCAGGCTGCACTTGGTTTGGATCTTCCTGGTCGTCAGGATCGCTCCAATGCTTGATGTCGCTGGCACTGAGCTCCAGATCAGGAATATCAGATTCGACACCGTTGTTCTTTATTTCTATCAAGGGCTTCTCCGCGGCGAAAAGGCCTACGCCATATCCGCTTTTGTTGACATAGGGAACAATCCGCAAATCTGCTGAACGGGTAAAGAAGAGAAAACACGTTGCGAAGGCTAGGGCGGCGGCAAACAATAGAAACCGAGGTTTTAAGCCCGGAAGCCGCGAATGGCTCAATCTGTTGGGGCGAAGAACCATTTTGTTCATTTCGCACCAGACTCGAGGTTTCTGTACCGATTGAGACGGCGTCACTCGAGGATCTCCAATCAGGCAGTCGTCGCGGTGTGTGCGCATAGAAAGTGAGAATAGAGATTCGAGGAGTTTTAGGTGTCGATTCGTGAAATTCAAGGTTCTTCAGGAAAACGAATGTTGTGTTGGTGCAAACAGCGATACTTGCTGTCGCTCAAGCTTGCAGCTGGCAGGAAGCATGTAGGCGAAGAAGCCCACCAAGGCTCGACACGGAGCAAGGTGGTTTGCTAGGCACGCTCGCACAGTTCTTCCTACTCGTCTGCCTTATAAAAAGCGTTCGCCAAGGCCTTTCAATGGATGGACGAAAGAAGGAGAAAACAAGATATCCAGAAGACGGCTCACTCGGTCTCCGGAATGCTGATCGCTCGCCACAGTGTTCTATTTTGGCAACAGGAGTCAGCAGAAACGAAACAAGACTAGGATGGGAGAAGAAAGAAGTTGAGTAGATGCCGGAGTGATGGAACGGCTCGAATCTACGCTTCTCTGCGGGCACTGTTTCTTGTCCAACCGAGTTGTCCAACAAAAAGTGGCTTCTCGGCCTGCAGCAATACAGGTTGGCCCCTGAGGATATGTATGGGCCATGGAGAGACGGTAATGGGATGAGCATACGTAAACGGAAAATCACTGGATCCAGTTCATGTCTGATGTTTCTTCTTTTGGAGACTGGTGCAGCCGATCAGTTTGAAATTCATGCAGGGAACAATGAGTAGCCGGCGAGGGCGGATAACGCCACTGCAGTCAAGCAGCGTGCGTCTGCGGTGACGACGCCTGGTATCGGTTTTTTTTTTTTTTTTTTTTTTGGCCTCGTCAAATACATGATTGCTAGTTGTCATCTCCACTGTCGACGACGGACAATGCCCATGGGTATTCATTCACAACGTCTTGGCCCTTGGCTCGGAATCGCTTCTCTGTCTTGGCCCACATCACAGTTCCACCAGGTCCCGCTTGCGCTGGTCGTAATATGGCGCTGGCATTCGGGAGTAATTGCACGGGGTCCTGTGGCAATAAGGATGTGGTGGCACGGATGTTTGTCTGCCTTTGCAGCGGGCTACTTCGTAGTCAAGGTCCCTTTGAGTTTGGACATGGCGAGTGTACTCGACCACCCATTTTGGGTCAGCCTTTCCACAGTTCTTGCGCGAGGTTCTCGAGTAAGCGACTTGAGCATTATTATAGTACGCATTATCATGTATGCAATGGGTTTACAGACATTGTGCAGTTTGCCTCAACTCAGGGAAAGTGGCCACGTTTCACTGCTTCAGAGGGCGTGCAACATGGAGTTATTCGAATACCCACGACTAACCGCGACTCAGTACCCAAAGCGCGGTGAAGGCGTCTCCTAGCGTACTGAACAACAATCGGCCGAAGCAGCACCCAGTGAGCGCACCAGATGTTGCGATTCGGTGCTGGGTAGGCGCAAAAGCGCACAACAGAATTGGCATAGGTGGTTAAGGAAGTGCAGGAAATGAAAAACTGTCCACCATCGACTCAAGCTGTAACCAATTAGTGGATGCAAAGATGAGCAACGCATCATCATCAACTTAATGACAGGGATTTTCGCTGAGCCCCAGCAACTATTGCCTGGGGCACCTGTGACGGAACGACTAATACATCAGACTGTCAGTGAGGGGTGGTGGGGTGGAAAGTAGAAAAGATATGCTCTTGAGTGTTTGGTCTTCAGTAATAATTGATGAACTGACAGTGCAAAACGAGTGGGCGTGTTTGATCTGCTAGTTAACATGTTCCAAACTGCGTCTGAAAATCTCCCAACTCCGTCCCGCCTGTTATAGTTACATAGATGCACATCTGGCAACTTGCTTCCACGATGACTTTCTCGGCAGAAAACTCAGCTTGTGTCTCTTTTGTTTTCGTGCATCTATCGTTGTCTCTTAGCGCTGTAATTTCCCGCTTCTTTGCACTTGCGGCTAATCGGCACTATAGAAGCTTGCGCGTTCATCTTCCCGCAGGTATCCAGCCAACGGGTATGCATGATGCCTGTATGGCGTTGGGGGGGGGACAACGCGCGGCGTTCGATTTTAGAGTTTCAAGTGTTCTACGTTCCCTGGTTGCTTGGGTTGGCTTTTCCCTAATAAATATTTAATACTGTTTCGACAAGAATAGTTGCTGCGTCGGGCCCACAAGCCCCAGCTTCAGCGTCGGGATTAAGGTGCTCCCATGTATTATTACGGAGTAGAACGGACTCAAGTGATTGCATGGGGGCTGCGACGGGGATCTCTCTAGCGAGCACAACATGAAGTGAATGTGTATGAACTGATGATTGCAGGCAGATTCAACGCGAATCGAGAAACGTTGTAGAGTTGGGATTCGCTGGAACTAGTTCCAGAATCGCACATACTTGTCTGCTCAAGACAATGACCGAGCCGAGTTCGTTGACCAGGCCTAACTTAAATCTGAGCAAATGCGAGCCCTTCCAGATGCCAAGACTCTGCCGAGAGCTTGAAATTTGGGTCGTGCCGGAGGATGGTGCGTCTTTTTTCTATTTTTATTTTTTTCGTCTCTTTTTAACCAGGATAATCCTACTGAGGAACGGTCGCAAGCAGGGCCTCAAGAGCCTCATTTGTCCTGGGTCACAAAGTCAAGAGCGCTGAGAATACCGAATGATTGATTTAGATATTGCGAAACCTGCAGAGCTACCCAAACATGCCATGTTGCGCTACACGTGTTGTTGCCCAATTGCTGCTTACGGCAAGGATGCGATGACAAGAAATTGGCTCATTTATTACGGATACTGATCGTCAATCGCAGACGTGTCATCAATTGACAATATCCGTACTCAGCAGATGCTTGCATCATTGCATGCAAGCAAGCAGCCACCGATCACAATCTCCTCCAGTGGGATCGTGGCAGGATGTGCATCATGTGATGGGGGGTTGATGAACATGATGCGGTGGTCTACGCGGTGGCTATGCCATCGTACATCGCAGGTTGGCTGCGCAATCTAGCCGCCGACAAGTTTTGCTCATCCCCAAGTGAGAAAGAGGGAATAGTTTAGAAAGATCTGCATAGCTTGACATGACGTATTGCTCCTTTTTCACTGTGTGAAGCCTCCGCTGCTCTTTGCCACGAGGCGCTTTTTGTAACCACCAGGCACGCCATGTGTCTACGTCAGCACAATCAATTTGATTTGACTTGTACAAATAATTTGCCAACTTGCTCACACACCAATTGATGTTGCTTTGAAAGTTGACCTGATGGCGGGCCCATTAGCATGGTAACGAGAAGAGGCGGCTAAAATCACCTGAGGGTTTAGACAGACACCTCATCCGAGTGTGGGTTGGCTCGACCTTCGAACCCAACCTCGCCAGGGACTTTGACACCACTTCAGTCATCTCAGGCCAATCAATACAGAGGAGACAAATGAAGAGTATAACCGCCCTCGGGTCAACTGTTCACCAACCTCAGCAAGGGGTACAACTGTGCGATCGAGGCCAATCAGGGCATATAAACATGCTCAAAAGTCAGCCCACACACTGGTCAACTTTAGGACCAACCTCGGTTGACATCGTAGCCGCGCAGATTGGATCAATCAGCACCGTGGGTACAGATCAAACGAGGGTGGTGGCCTCGTCTCATCTGTTGACTGGTAGCCTCTTATTACAATCACATTTCAGACTGCTAAACCGTTCGCTACGAACCAACGTCATTTGCTGTTCTGCGTAAAAGCCACACTACATTATCATCTGCAAGTACTTGTTCCCGATTTAATTGCCCTCATATCCCCAAAGTAGTGGAGCCTCAAGTGTACAAGCAATTGCCTTTATTCACAACATGATCCAGAAGAGGAATACATATTCATGATGGCGTGTTTGATTACGAGACGCAAGACGAACAAAGTAATCAAGTGCCAAAAAGAAAACAGAAAATTTGCAAGGGCAAAACGATACTATGCTAAATAAAGACGAACCACCTTGCCAGTGATGATTATGCCAGTAACAATTCGAATAACGCTGGAAACAGCTGCCGCCATGATGATGCAAGCAGAGCAAAAAGAAAGAAAAAAGAGAAAAAAAAAGAGAAAAAAGTCTCATCATCGTCAATAAACAGAAGCCAAAAAACCCAATACTAAAAGATATATGCTTTTCCATGAAATAAAAACAAAAACCCTCCCGAAAACGAGAGATGCTAAAACAAAGACTGTTTAATAACTCAAGGAAACGTCTCGCAAAATATTTCTCACTTTCTTCTAAAAAGTTTATCACGGCACTATTATAATTAAAGAATCGGGGGTATCATAAAAAGACGTCAAACAACAACAAACTACGACTTTTCAAGCCGCTTCATGACCGTGCCCCTGTCCAAGACCTGGTCACCGCCAGGATGTATCGGATCGGAGCAGCGCCGCCCCTCCCGTCAGTGGACAACTACATCATGCCGATGCGTGTCATGCGCTTATTGAGGATGCCACGAGGAGCCACGCCATACGGACCTCTCTCCATGCCGGCACCTACGCCGCGACTGGCCAGTCCTCTGCTGGCATGGGTGTTTGTCGGCGGCGCAGTACCGCCAGGTGTCAGCGGCCGCTGAATACTGCTTTGACCGAGGTTATTAATGTTGTCATTGGCGGTGCTGCTGCTTCTGATATGTCCGGCCGCGGATGGTGTCAGCGCCAGCGCTGGCGGTGTCTCGCTCTCTACGCGACGCCAGGCATCGCGCTCGCAGTACGACTTGCCGTCCACCTCAAAGTAGCCGTCCGACAGGGAGATGCCGCAGTCGAGGCAGCGGAAGCAGCCGACATGGTACTTGACGCGCGCCTCGTCCTCGGCGTACTGGCCCTCGATGCCGCGGTCGCACGCGCCACACAGGCTGCCGTTGAGCTTGTGGTAGTGAATCTCGCAGTAGGGCCTGTCGCGGTGTACGTAAAACTCGGCCGACGAGAATGGTCGAGTGCATGTCGTGCATACGAAGCATGCCTTGTGGTACTTGCCCGTCAGCCGACCGTCGGCGGACGAGATGCTCTTGCCTGTGATGGGCATGCGGCACGCCTTGCAGTCTCCACGCGACGGCGCGTGCAGAGCATCACGGGAACTCAGGCGGACAGGCGGCGGCATCGGCGCGCCGTATGGTCGGGTACTGCTGCTGGTGGCGCCATAGCCACCAGCGCTCAAGCTCTGCTTGGGTGATGAGTCGTGATGATTGCCGCGGCTGCTGCCAGCAATGCCCGATTGGATGGCTGGGTCGTAGCGGTCATCCCGAGGAGACGCGCTGTAGGGTGATTCCACAATTCGCCCGGACCCGCGCGTGGGAGCTTGGATAGCAGGGTCGATGCGAAGCTCGGGGCGCAAGTTCTCGCGTCGTCGTTCCGTAGCCTTGTCGGGCATCGAAGACTGGTGGGGCTGTCCAAGTCGGCGTGCGCCCTCAGAGTTGTTTCGCTGCATGGAACGATCAGTTCCGTTGCTCACCGATAGATTGCTGCGCTCGCTGCGAGACGAGTAGCCTGAGGACATGGAGTCGTGGGGGGTGTGGTAAGGATTGCGAACACCAAACTCCTTGTCGAGATCAATGGAAGAGGTACTACCACTTTGCTTTATTAGACTTGTGCGAGGTGGGGGACGTCGCGAGGTATCGGGGCCCATGGAAGGCCTGCGGTTGACATCGAGACCTGGTCGCAACGGTGCTGACGGAAGACGGTGCATGTCAGACTGTGGGCTAGAGCCTGGAGATCGACGTCCGGACCTGGCATTCAAGTATGTAGGGCGGGGGAAGGTTTCCGCGCGCGGTATACCTCGAGTGCCGTTGACATTCGATACCGGCTCGTTGAAGCCGCCGTAGCCATTTTGTCTTGCGGGCTTTTGCTCGTTGTTGGTGGAGGGAGCAGCGGTCAGGTCAGCCGGGGAATCCAGCTTTTCCAGAGAATCGTTCCTCGAAGGGAATGTGGCCTTTTCGGGCGCAACAGGTCGACGGCCAGCATCGAAAGCGGCACCAGCAAGGTCGTTGATACGTTTCAGGAATCCAGGTGCCTCTGCAGGAGGCGCTTGCTCCAGTTGTGCTTCAGCCGGCTTCTCCAGCGCGGCAGGCGGCGCAGTAGGCGGCTTAGCGGCCACCTCGACAGGTTTTGCGCCGAAACCTCCATATCCGCCGGCGAGTTCGCCCATGCGTTGAAGTAATGTCGGTGCAGGGGCTTCCTTTGCAGGCCGCTCCGAAGTCTCGGTGCTCTCTGGTTCTGATATCTGGTTGCCGAAGCCCCCGTAGCCTCCCGGTCTACGGCCGAAGCCTCGGGGAGATCGCTGGCCTTCATCTGTGCTGGCGATTTCCGGAGCATAGTCGTCGCTGTATCTTCTGTTAAGGCCTGAGCGTCTGCGTGGGGTTTTGGGCGATGTATCGCGGGAGCTGCCAGAGTGGCTCACTGGTGTGAGCTGGCCTTGGTTCAAATATCGGTCTGGAGGTGTTAGTGAAAATGCCACGTGCGATTCAAGCTTGCACACAGTAATCGGAGGTATAGGCATACTTGCGGCTCCAGTATCTACTGAAGGTGGTGTTCGTAAGTACTTGTTGCGCGTGGCTTGATATGTGCTTTCAAACGTCGCCTGGGCGTCTAGTGGCGGCGACACTGGAATTCCGTCAGCATCTGCACAGGTTGTTCGGGCTCAAAACTTCCTACACTCTGGAGTTGTTGGCTCATTGCACAAATGCTCTCCCATCATGGAGATTTCCACTTCATGTCCGCATTGTGAGCACTTAATGGTCGGCAGAAACGCAGACTCTCGCGGCAAGGCCATGTTGTGCTGGTCGGCCCTCGCCGGTCAATACTTTGGGGCGAATACAAAATCGCGTCAAATATGATATTATAGCTTTGCGAGTCTGTGCATTGGATCGTGTGGGATCCAAGTGAATTGCCAGTCGTTTTTGCGAGGAGCGTTTGTATGATGGCCCTTTGCTGGTGTTTTCCCCCTATTGGCAGTCGTGTAGATAACTCGAGCCTTTCCGTCCGTCTTCTGATTTTCTACCAGACAAAGGAAAGAGGAAAATTGACAAGAGGTGGATTTTTGAGATGCAGAAAAGCCGTTTTTGTTAATGAGCAGACTCGAAGGCTTGGTTGGTTGGAATAGGGACTTGCTACCAGCGAGTAGGTAGTAGGTAGGTGGGAAGAAAGGTGGACAAGGTGGGTGCTAAAGATTAATCCAGGCTGCAGCAGATTGAAACGAGGCGCGCATCAAACAGAAAACGCAAGAAAGTTTCGAGTGTGGTTGTGTAGCACAAGATTGATGGCAGGAAGCAAGAAGCGGAAAAAATAAGGATTGTCTTTTTTGGAAACAAGGCCAGTCAGAGAGACAAGTTTTGATGATGCGAATAGTGTCTCGAGTGCGGAGTGACTGCTGGGCTGGGGGAACTCAGGCCAGGTGGAGTCCCCTGACCCTGAGTCTGGTGGGTTCGCTGTTGATTGACGACTTGACTGACACCGAGTATCCGTACTAACGTTAAGTTAATAGCCCACCGTGCCCCTAGTCGATAGTTGCACCCAGCATATTTTTGGTCTGCCATTTTCGTGTGCACGGACACGAGGATGACGGTTGTTCTCGCTTGTACAGAGTATTGTGCTCTGTACATACGAGAATTTAAAAGGTTCAGGCGCCGGTGCGAACGGTGGGCGGTGACAGTGCCGACTGACATTGACCTCACAATGTGCTCGGTACAACAGTATCAGCACATTAATGAAATCTACGTGCTCTTGAGCATTTACAACTTAAAGGACAGACTACTTGAAGCTTTCCGAGTTGCACTCGCGCTCTCTATCCCGTTGCTAGACTGCAGCCGCTCCGCCGCTCCTTGTCATGTGCCGTTTACAGAGCGCCAACCGTCAGATGTGTGCTCAATTAATAAATAATCTGTAACTATTAACTAGACTGGCAATACTCTGTAGAGACATTCTCGCCCGTCGGTCCCTTTTTTCGCCCTTGTCCCTTGCTGCCTTGAAGGACAAGCCAAGCGTCCAAGACACCACCATCAGTCCACTACCAGTCCACCACCACCACCACAGCTATTATTACCCCTCCACGGCCCAAAACTTACTCGCAGCTGGTAAATATTAATAGTCTTCAGACAAGAAAAAGAGATTGCACCATTCAAAGAGATTAATAGACAAGGCTGCATGTCCACTGTTTTGGTGTTGGCGCCGCTGGGACCTCAGTCCGGCCGGTACCTGAAATTGCACGGACATGGCGCGCATAGCGCAGGTTCTATTCACATTCATCGGTCATATTCATCGGGCACATTCTTCATCATCTTGGGCTGCCCTTTTTTGGATGTAGTGGGCTATCCTCGTGTCGTGTCTTCCAACGCCTCTTCACCCACCATCCTAATAAAAATAAGGGAGGTACGGAGTAATCTGTACCTATTAATTACGGATACTTGTCACATGAGAGCACCTTGACCATGTGTTCAACAGTTGCAATGGTCAAAGAAGACGGACTACTGTACCTAGCTTGGACAACTTTGCGCCTCACCAAATCCATCATGGGAGCTTTTTCTTTGCCGCTCGTACTCGATACTTTGTAATGGACGAGCAACAGATTGCCACTTTTGGCGCCCGTGCTACAACATGTTGATCGACGCAATGTTGGTGGGAGAGCTGGGACGGAATGTAATACTCATTAATCCGTACAGATTACAGATTAATCTGTAAATATGATTGTGCACATCCTTTTGACAGCACCGAGAACAATCAAGTCCAGGACAGCGTGTGGATCAGCCAGTTCTCGATTTGGCCAGCCTGGCCGTCGCCGCCGCGCCAGACCACAGTTGAGGCTTCGGTGCTTGGTCCGTGTGATGTCATTGTGGCTGCATTCTGCACAGCTCACAGCTCTGGCTCGGCAGGGCAATCGGAGCGAAAACATGCACAGCAATTAATAACGTACATGCCAGTCGTCTCCCTTTGTCTCTATATTAATTTGTTCATTCGACTCGGGCAACTGCACAATAAACAGCGAGGGCGGCTCCGAGTCACTAGCGCTCGTTTCAGTTAGCATTGGGCTTTCCATGCTATAATCTGTAAATTTACTCATCTGTCTTGCCACCTGGCAACACCTTCCTTTGCTTGTCAGTCGCGTCAGTCCAGCTCTCGTGTCTTGTTCGTCGCAAATGGATCCCTAATCAAATTGCATCTCCACCTCTCCACCCTGCCTTACTCTTGTTGGCCCCTTGGGCCCCCAGCGACCTCGATCCAGCCTAACTTATTCGAGGCTCTGCTTCGGGCTACAGGGGGTTGAGGGGCAAGGGGGGAGGAACCCGCCCGTCACAGGTATTAATTTTGTCGCTACAGTGGTTCGTACGCCTCCACTGACCGGATATTTGCTCTGCCATCGTCTCATGTCTATTGGCATTTCAATATCGAGGGTGAATGATGCTGGAGATTTGGAGAAATATGAGTGCATGTTAACTTGGTCATGGAGTGGGAAAGAAGAAAATCAAAGGACCCTATCTCTCTCTGCCACTCTCCTCCTTTTTTTTTTTTCCTCTCTTTTTTTTCTCTCTTTTTTTCTTTCGAAATTTGGTCGCGTATCAGGCTTGTCGCAATGTCGCGAGGTTCGTCAGCCCCTGTCTCAATCTAGATCAACAGCACCCTTGACGCCTTGCGGTGAGCTTGTTTCTTTCCACAAGTCCAACGTTCTGCATGTTCCATTTCCAGATGTGGGCATGGCACAGCTCACAAGATACGCAACACCCCCAATGCGATTTGCCGCATTGTCAGCTCCTTCATGCTCTCTGGCCTCGCAGGCAAGCGCAGTCTTCGAGGCGACCGAATGAAGCATTTGATTGCAAACTACATCAACATTGTGCAGGGCTACGCTTTATCTGCTTCATCTTTCCCTGCGCACACATCAGTGCCTCAGCAACTGTCTTTGATTCGTTTGTCATGTGTGCATCTTTTTAAATCCCATGTTTCGCTGATCCTCATCTCTAGATACCCCATATTCCAGCGACATGTCTCTCCAAAACAAGTGTCTACAACGCACCTGAGCCTCATTTTGCGCCCTGCATGTCTGGGTTGTTGTAATTGCACCAATCCCTCACATGTCGGTCTCCTGAGCTTTCGTGCTTCTGTATCTCAGCATCGTTGCGACACGAAAACTTCAGGACAAGTATTTCCACTGGGCTTCCAATCTCCTTGCAATCTCCGTTCCGTTCCAAGCGTCGTCATCAGACTCTAGAATTATACGTAGAATCTTGTCATATCCGCTTAAAGCCATCAAAGCCGTCATATCGCAATCGCCTACCTTGTCTCTGTCATAATCGTGCCCTGCTAGCGCCCGCTCTGCCCATGCAGCACTTTTAGCTATTAGTTACCCCTCGCCACACAAAGTGGCTAATTGCCTAACTATGCTTGTCAGTTCCTTGTCTGTCTACCATCAAACTGTACCGTCGAAATCGCCAAACTATTCTTTCTCTCAAGGTTTCACCCCTTTCCAGTGCCGCTGTAAAACCCGAGTCCCATTGTTTCCGATCCTCTTGGCCGTTTTGTCTGGCGGTTTCAAAGCTTGAAGCTCGGTAGAGCAAGCAGGAGTCTCTTTTCAACCAAGTTTTATCATTCTATACTCTAGCGGTATTTGGTCTTTTGTTGAAGAAAGGATCGGGAACCCCGATGATGGAAATTTAAAAGTGTTTTCTTCAGCTTTCACCGAAAGTGCATGATGAAAATTGCACGCTGCGAAACTACCACGGAGTCATACACCGGCGATGCCGCTATCCTGTAACCTGCGCAGTACGCTATCCATTTCGTAAAACATTTCGACCAAACGCAAAGTACTCACTTGCATGAAATCGCTGCATATTGGTGCCATGTGGTCTGCAGATAGCTGTGGAGAATGTGCTAGCTGACGTCAGAAAGTGACACGAAACACTCATGTCATGATGCGCCAGAGCCTGTGTCCGCGGGTAGAACACAGCCGTTGACCAAGTGGTCCTTTGTAAGTCATTTGGACTGATGCAGAAACACTTGGCATTTTTTTTCTCTGCAAGTGCAGTCATTTCTGTCATCGCTTCATCATTGCGAGAGGGTGATGTGATGGCAGTTGGCGCTAGATATTCGTTTCACAGTAAAGATACTGACAAGCAGTAAGCAACGACCATCCCGAGGCGTGTACTGTAACTCAGGACTAGCCATGATTCAGCCGTCACAAGCCTTCATGGTCTGGTATAGAAATGCTGCGAGTCACATGCCGTCCGTCTTCTTGAATGTGTCGAAGATCGATACCAACGAAGGGGTACCGGGTAGCTGTCATGCCAGGAATCTGTAGCAGTGGTGAAACAGGCTCGACACGCGCCGGCCTCAAACGTTACCTCCAGCCACCCACACAAGACATGCACCGCAAATCAATTTTCTGCACGTGCCAGAGTTCCTCCCTGGGAATCTAGAACCCCGCTCCGTTTCTCTACGTAGTCTCGCGTGACACCACCATCTTGACGGCAATTATTTCTGGAGGTGTACCGGACCATGTGGGTGCAAAGGCCGGACCGCCGACCCGATTAGATCCACCACGCCGGGCCGGCTGGGCAACTCGGAGTCCGTACTTCTTGCCCCGAGTCTCGGAGCGCAGACAGAGAAGAAAGACGTCGAGAACAGTCATTGGCTTCCCACCTGCCTTTGTTGCTATTTTTGCTCCGCAGCCAATGACCGCTGTGCTTTATCATGTCAGGCTTGCTTAGCCACGACGGGCCGCGTTGCCAGGAATTTCCCCTGACATGGGTCCTTCCCCAAGCCGTTCGCTGCGAAGCAAAAAAAGATACAACCGACGCGGAGACTTGTATAATTGGTTGTCGCATACTGTAACTGCCCGATGAAAATTAGTTGAAGGATTCGTGTAACATCGCTATCTTTGACATGGAATTTTCTTGCCAATTTTTATTTCGAAAGTTATTAGTGTGTCTTTCCCCCCCCCTCTCCTCGCCACTTCTACTCGAGTACATCAACTCATCTCTCTATCCCGTGTCTAGAAGGATTCGTGTAACATCGCTAGCTTCTTCATCTCTCCGGCTGAGGTGCCAGGCCAGTGACGTGGCATGGTGTTGTAATTATATATAGCTAAGCGAGCCTGATCACCTCGTTGCTTAGCCCGGGCGAGCAAAAAGCCGGCCATGGTCTGGTAACTATGAGTGCCAAGCCTCGGATGGGCGAACAGGGTGCGAGCCTGCTCCTTGAGGATATAAACGAGGCTCGTTGTTGGTCTGTTACGGCGGCGTACGAGCGCTTGGCCTCTACAGGGCAACAAATACTGCAAATTCAGTACTTGCTTGTTGATATGCTCGATGAATTAGGCATTAGGTGCAGCCGAGGGCTAGAGCCGTGGCCCACGAGACAGTGACGTGATAGTTTCTCAATGTCCTAGCACATGTATGGACAGCGCAACAGAGGCGCCGTTTGTTTTCAACCGTTCCCCATCGTCATGTAGAACGGCATCGAGGGTAGACCGAGGATAGACCGAAGAAGAGTAAAGAGATAGAATAAGATGCGATAGGAAGTACATAGTGCCGTACTTTCAAAGTCGCGCCCAGCGTCTGGATAGACTTGCAAACGCCACGAGCACACATGTCGCCCTGCCACACCTGTCAGCACGACAATGTTGGCATAAGACGCCCTTTTGAACTCGAAGAACAGAGTGGTAGTTATCATTGGAAGATGATCAAGGTTCTACTCTTATCGGAACATAGTGCGCGCTAACCCTGACAAGATTTGGGAAGCTTCTGCTTGCCGTTGCCCTCGGGGACCCCCCCATTACGTTGCCTTTTTTTGTGGCGTTTTTTCCAACATTCGATAATGGAGCGAAAGCCCGTGGACCAAAAGAGTTAGAGGATCGAGGCCATGCAAGCCGTGCCCGGGGACAATATAAGTAGAGGCCTCGGCCGTGGCATTTCCCTTGACCCTTTGCATCTTTCACTTTCTCCTCACCTTGATCAAAAGCTGTTCACCGTCAAACTAGTACATCTACAGAAATGCTCGTCAAAACGTCCGCTGTCATCTGTGCGCTCAGCATTGTGGCTCACGGGGCGCCGAAGCAGGCTCCCATCGACAAGCATCACCACCCCAAACTCGATCGGGATCCCATCACCATCCGCTGCGGTACGGGCACCAACACGGAAGCGTGCCCAGCGCGCTACAAGTGCACCGCGCCGCCCAACTGCGAGCGTTACTTTCAAGGTGTCTACTATGAAGGCTGCATCGGCACCTGTGTCCCTGACATGCCTCCCATATAAACCATCTGATAGCCAGACGACAACCACCACAACGGCGGGGAGAAACAATAACGATAACAACGATATTACCTTTGTCGGAGTGCAGAAGCAGGAGAACAACAACAACATCATCGATACAACCCCTCTACTTTTTGTCCCATGACTCGTTATCAGAATCTTCAGCAAAGCTCAATGCAAGATTTAGAGTTTGACGCGTCAGAGCAAGAAGAGCTGGATGTGGGTGAGGGGCGCGTAATCCCTCCCCACATCCCGACAACGGCAGAGGTTTTTCAAAGAAAATGAGTGGTGGCTCTTCTACTTGCCTTTTTTTTTACTGAATTGGGTTTGCTTGTTTTTAATGTGCTGTTCAAGGGAATTCTGGGCGGAGCGGGTTGACGAACCGCCATGCATGGCGAGCATTGCGTTGCGTTTTAACTGTTAAAAATACATGCTACCCACAAACTACATGATTCTGCTTTTATTTTTATTTTTATTTTTATTTTTTTAAACAAGGAATACTGTACCAAACACATCTACATAGATCATCGATCTCTCTTGGCAAGGGCAATAAACCCATCTCACAGTGCATGGTAAATTGTTTGCCCATGCCGGATAATTCCGCGTCAAAATGCCCAGCCAGCGGGAAAGCGCAACGTTGGCCGCGCCATCTGTCATGCGGCAATTGAGTCGGCAATATGGGCATTAGTGTCGTACAATCAGCACTCCATCGGAGGATCTCCCGTCAACTATATTACGTGGATTCGCACTTATAACTACATGATGCAGCACTGTGGGGGACTGCCTGCCGGTGGCATCTTACAGTGACCTGTCGGCTACTCCCTATACTTGCACTATTAGCTTTATCTTTAGCTTTCTTATTATTATTAGAATTATTACTCTAAATAGGAACGCGCACATTTTCCCGCATACAGCCATATGGTGGATCAAGCTGGTCTGGGACAGTAGCTAGCCTGAGTTGTCATGCGTACTCTCCTTGAAAAGAATTATTATTAGTATGCAATATGGTTGGAAATAGGAAATATTCAAGGGTTCAGAGCAGCGGAAACCCCAGCGCCATGACGCGGCCTGTAGCTTTGTAGCAAAGCCGACGCCACAGACAAGCCAGCCTCAAAGACGCAACACGCGGCTCTGCTGTCTGTGTGTTGAGCGACATGGCGCGGTGATGGAAGCGTGCTGACGACAAGCCGATAACGCACATTTGCGCCCGCGGGGCCCTTCAAATTACTTGAAAGGTACCAGCATTAAATCGCAACAATTTTGGCTCTAAAGTGTTACCAGAATTTCCTTTCGCGTGACCGAGATGTACGAGACCAAGACGAGTGCCACGTAGCTGTGGCCAGCGATATCTTGCCAGTGCTTGCTAGCTAGCTTGAAGTAAACTACCTAGGGGGAGGAGGGTGTTTTTAGACATAGCTAAAATACACTACTAAATCTCTTCTATATTTTTACCGTCTAGTAAGCATATTAGCACCTTAGAGATATTTTTAATAGTAAAAAGAAATGTGTTAGAAGCTCTAACTCGTTAACTAGATGGTAAAAATATATGTGTAAACTAACACAGTATTTTCGCCCTGTCTAAAAACACCCCCCGCCCGCGTAGGTAGCACTGGTCCCTTGAAGGCCCACTGGGCATGCGATAAACGAGGAACAGATTGATTTAGCAAATTTTTGTAAGTATATAAAGAATTGCTTCATAACTTCTAATCCTTTATATATAAAAGACCTTACTAATGATTCTAAAAAACTTTGCATAGAAAGCAGCGTCGGTCCACACTGACGACTGGCTACTTGTTACGTGGAAATCCCATCATTGGGTGTGGAGGATGGCGGGAGCACAGGAAGATGCGAGGCGGATGAATGCTGGGAGGGTAGCATGGAGTTGAGGCGTTGCACCAGGCTGCAGTGATCTACTCGCCAAACTTGATTGACTCAGTGTCGTGGTGTGTCGTCTTGATGCTCTCGTGACAGCTGAGTCGAGGTGCTTAAAGCGTTGGGGCAGCGATGGCAGAGGGGTTAAGTACCTAAGGTAGGTACCATAGGACATGGCAAGCGATTGGCTGCACACAGCATTTCGACTGCGAATACAGGTGGCTGTTCGTGATTCACTCCGACCCCCCTTCCGACCCCTCCAATAGACGAGGTGATGAATACAACACGTCGATGGCAAGGTAGAGAGGTGTATGACCTGGGCCGGCTGACAATCATATTTAGCACTTTTTATAGTCCATCATGATGTTTCCTTCTTCTTGACAGGCTCTGCCATTTATTCTCGTTCACAGCATTACAGCGATGCCACGGAATAGGCAGCCAGAGGCGCTAAATCGACTTGATAGAATGGACAGGCTGTATCCGTACCCTCACCGCTTGACCGCTTCTCTGCAAATCCCACTTGCTGTTGCAACATGTTACATTGCTTGATTGCTATTGCGCTGATGTTAGATGGCCCAGCTGTGAGACGTGGGGCTGCTGTGAGGCGTTCTAGCCAGTCACCAATCAAGACGGCCTGCCACAGGAACGCTCATTTCCCTCCCTGCTAGCCAGGTACCTTGGTTCGGTCCCGTAAATGGGCTCAAGCACCCGCAAAACCTTCCCCGCCCCCGAGGTACCTCCCTCCCGCTTGTCCCCTCCCGTCCGTTGCTCAATGCTCAATGCAACCGCCAAGCGAAGCCCACCAAAAAGGTTGAGCCCCTCCAAAAGCCCATGCTTTCGTTATAATACCAGCTTAGCCCGAGCCTCCCGACCCCTTCCCGACTCTCTCCTTCACCCAACCACAATACAAAACAAAACAAATCGATTATCAAGCTATCGTCTCTTTTGAGCACCCTACAACTTACTCTTTCACGTCAACCCAGTCTCGTCTCTTATTGCCTGTCATCAGACCTGTCCCCCTTTCAACCCACTACAAAAAAACACAGAACCCTTCTGATCGAGGCATCTATTTCCTCGGTCGTCAAAAGTCGTCAAGACGTTTTCCAACCTTCTCAACTCGTAAGTCAAATTACCTACGGTTTCTACACACGAATTTTTGCCCTCAGCAACCGCCACTAACAACCTCTTCAGGGTTCACCACCCGTTCGCAGGAGCCCGTTGCTCAGCCGATACTGGAGGAGCATCGGACTCGATCGAAACCCAGTAAATCGATCACTACCAATCCAACAAGTCCGTACAATCGCCACAATCCAGTCCATTCCGCGTCAATCCAGCTAGTCAATTATGGCTCCTCACGCGGAATCCAACAACGGCTCCTCGAACGGGTTGGTTGAAGCTGTCGGCATCCCTGCCGCCAGCGTCGCCCCCACCTTCAAGGTCAACTCTCCCAACGTCACCTACACCGACTCGGAGATTCGATCCAAATACACTTATCGCACTACCAGTGTCGAGACTGACGCCTCCGGAAACTTCATCGCCACCCCCAAGGAGACTCCCTATGAGTTCAAGGTCGAGCGCAAGGTTCCCAAGATCGGCATGATGCTGGTCGGCTGGGGCGGCAACAACGGGACCACCGTCACCGCCGGTATCCTTGCCAACCGCCGCAACCTCAGCTGGGATACCAAGGAGGGCCCTCACCAGTCCAACTACTATGGCTCCGTCGTCATGAGCTCGACCCTCAAGCTCGGCGCCGATGTCAAGACCAGCAAGGAGATCAACATCCCCTTCCACAACATCCTTCCCATGGTCCATCCCAATGACATTACCATTGGCGGCTGGGATATCAGCAAAATGAACCTCGCCGACGCCATGGACCGCGCCCAGGTCCTCGAGCCCACCCTGAAGGCCCAGGTCAAAAAGGAGATGGTCGACATGGTCCCCCTGCCTTCCGTCTACTACCCCGACTTCATTGCCGCCAACCAGGAGGAACGTGCCGACAACGTTCTCGAGGGCAGCAGGGCCTCCATGGCCCACGTTGAGCAGATCCAGACAGACATTCGTCAGTTCAAGGAGAAGAACACCCTCGACAAGGTCATTGTCATGTGGACTGCCAACACGGAGCGCTACGCTGACCTGGTCCCTGGTGTCAACGACACTGCCGACAACCTGCTCAAGGCTATCGAGCAGGGCCACGAAGAGGTCTCTCCATCCACCATCTTTGCCGTCGCCTGTATCCTCGAGGGCACTCCTTTCATCAACGGCTCTCCCCAGAACACCTTTGTTCCCGGTGCCATTGAGCTCGCTGAGAAGCACAACGCCTTCATTGGTGGTGATGACTTCAAGTCTGGCCAGACCAAGATGAAGTCTGCCCTCGTCGACTTCCTTATCAACGCCGGCATCAAGCTCACCTCTATTGCCAGCTACAACCACCTCGGCAACAACGACGGCAAGAACTTGAGCTCCCAGAAGCAGTTCCGCTCCAAGGAGATTTCAAAGTCCAACGTCGTCGACGACATGGTCGAGGCCAACTCTGTTCTTTACAAGCAGGGCGAGCACCCCGACCACTGCGTGGTTATCAAGTACATGCCTGCTGTCGCCGATAACAAGCGTGCCCTCGATGAGTACTATGCCGAGATCTTCATGGGCGGTCATCAGACCATTTCCCTTTTCAACATTTGCGAGGACTCTCTACTCGCCTCGCCTCTTATCATTGATCTCGTCATCATTGCCGAGATGATGACTCGCATCCAGTGGAAGTCTGCCGAGGGCGACTTCAAGCAGTTCCACAGCGTCCTCAGCGTATTGAGCTACATGCTCAAGGCTCCTCTGACTCCTCCTGGCACCCCCGTTGTCAACGCTCTTGCCAAGCAGCGCGCTGCTCTCACCAACATTTTCCGTGCCTGCGTTGGTCTTGAGCCCGAGTCTGATATGACCCTCGAGCACAAGCTGTTCTGAGTTGAGCCTGTGAGTCGCTGCACATAATCGTGCTACCGTTTGGAATTGTTTTGCTCCAAGTTTTTAATGATGAAACCAAAAAAAAAAAGTGTAACTGGGAATAAAAAAAAAATAAAAAAAAAATAAAAAAAAGGTAGAATAGCACAAGCCTGGGCCTTGGCTGTCAGTGTCAATAAACTAATTCTGCCATATAATGTCCTTTTGTGTAAATGCCATCTGACACGCCATCTGTCAAGTAAACTGTCAAGCAAAGCACATATGTGGGAGTAAATGATCAGATTTTAAATCACCTTGCTTTAGACGAGAATACTCCTCGATTGACGAGCTAGGAAAGGTATCTTGCGCGGGACGACCCACCAATTAATTCTACGTCGCGTGCCAGGTGGGGGCGTTACTGTAGCCTACCGCGTCGCGCGTCACCGGCACCTGTTAAACTACCTCCATCATACAAACTCTTTCTCAACAAGTACAACATCTATTACTTGAATACAGCACTAAAAGCCTCCTTACCACTCTATTCTGTTCCTGCCATACACTACACTTGAAGGCATTCAACACTTTATCGAATCACTTACACCTCCCCAACGCGCCATGTCCGCGCCGTCCTCGCCAGCGTCTTCGCGTCGAGGTTCGCCAGCTCTCATGCTGACGCCTCGCTCGAAGATCAAGGCTCTCCTTGCTACTGTTGACAGCAGTGATGAAGAGAGTGGCGCACCTACACCGCTGAAAAAGCCTGTTCGTACTACGGTTCGGCCAGTTCTTGCACAGCTCGACGACGACGACGATGACGAGAGCGAGTCCGACGTCGAGATCCGCCCCCGAGGCAGACTTGCTGCCCGGATGCAGGCCAATAGCACATCTCACAACGAAAAAGGGCCTCAAAATGCACGTGAACGCGTTAGACAAATGCTGCAAAGCGAAGAGAAACATCAACAGTCTCGAGAAGAACAGGACGATGTGGATGACGATTTGCCTGTTGCTCCTCGTCGTCTGCAGCGTCGCCAAGCTCGCGAAGCTACACCAGAGAAAGACACCACTCGACCGAATCAAGGCAAACCTTGCAGCCCTGGTCTCTTTGTCTCGTCACCAGCAGGCCCTTCCCCATCTCGCAGTGTGCAGCACAACGGGCTGAATTCAGACAGTTCAGATAGCGACGACTTGCCCGCTCTCAAATCGGACCGCTTCAAGGCCCTCATTGAGAAAAAGCGCCAGGAGCGTCTGGCTCGCGAAGCCAAGGAGGAAGCTGAGCGAGCCGAGCGCCGAGCGCGTCAGGAGAAGCTGTCCTCGGAGCTCGACAGCCTCGACTCCAACGCTGACGACGTATCAAACATTGACGACGACGAGGGTGGCCAGACCTTGACGCAAAAGTCGGTCCGCGCCCCCCGCAAGGCCAGCAAGAAAGCCATTGAGGAAATAAACCGCGAGACACAGCGCATGGCCCGAAGCATGCAGCTGGCCCACCAGCCCAAGACACGAAAGACGTTTACAAAGAGCAGTCTGTTTCAGAGGTTCAACTTTAGACCCGATGACCAGCCTGCTGAGACCGTCGTCCAGCCTGCCAGCTCAAGCCGCCCAACTACGCCCCAATCCGATGTCGAAGTGGCAAACACCGAAACGCCACTGAGCTCACCCACGTCAGCCCAGAAGATCGCAGATGCGTTCACCGTTATTCAAGCTGTGTCAGATGATGACGAGGATATGCCCGCTTTGGACGAACTTGCTCGTTCTGCTCATGCTCAGCCTATCGACAAGGGCAAGGACAAAGCCGTTGAGGTCCCTGAAGAGCAGCCAGCTGAGGTAAAAAAGCCCAAGAAGCAGTCTCGCATCCGCCTTCCCAATCTTATCAAGACATTCTCTGCCGACTCCGATGACGAGCTTGAAGTTATTGTCACGGTTCAAGACAAGGTCAAAGCTGTCTTTGATCATGTGCCTATCAAGACCGCACAGGAGTCGCGTTCCCTGCAGGTACATCGTGCTCTGGCGCTGGAGCAAGCACCAGACACAGATATGAGAATTACGAGTGGTCAGTTTCAGGCTGCCCTTAAGCAAAAGGTCAGACAACAAGCCAAGTTGGAGCGAACCCGTCGACTTGAGCTTCTCAAGTCTCAGGGCATTGTTGTCCAGACTGTGGGGGAGCGCGAGAAGCAAATGGAAGAGGTGGAAGATATTGTGGCCAAGGCTCGTAGAGAGGTGCAACGTGTCACGGAGCACGAGCGCGAAGCCGCCAAGAAGAAGGGAACAAAAACCGTCGTCAACGATCCTCTTGCTTGGGACGACAGTGATGACGAGTATAAGGCTTCGGAAGATGAGGCAGAGGTTGAAGTCATCGAGCTCTCCGGATCTGAGGATGACCAAGTCGATGAGGCTGATGACGAGAGTGACGCGGCCAGTACCACGTTTGATGTCGAAGCTGAGGAGACAGATGGCAAGGAGGAAACCAGGGCTGGCGACGACGATGCGGAGGAGACTGTGATACAGACGCGTCGAAGACGTGCCAGAATCGTCACTGTAGTGCTCTCGGACGACGAAGGCGAAATAGAGATCAAGGCTACACCTGAGCCAGCCAGGCCAACCAACCAGATATCACCCGCTGCGACAAAAAACGCCTCTCCTGCTGCGCCGGGCTCCGTTCTGCGATCGGCCAAGAAGACTTTCATTCCCGGCCTGCCTGTCAAGGGACCAGCTGGTCTGGGACTAACACAGATCTTTGCTGGCACCATGGATGACAGTCAGATGGGCACCGCCAATGGTCCTACCCAGTCCATGATGCCCGATTTTGATCAGTTC
This sequence comes from Beauveria brongniartii, assembly GCA_030782485.1. Lineage (NCBI taxonomy): Eukaryota > Fungi > Ascomycota > Sordariomycetes > Hypocreales > Cordycipitaceae > Beauveria > Beauveria brongniartii. Next base: position 76,347 of record JARJPP010000204.1, read on the forward strand.
CCCGACTCCAACTTTTCAGCAACCATGAATCAGCCTGAAGATAGCATTATCCAGGATTCTCAGCGTTCCGAGACGCAGGGGACTGCGCAGAACACTTATCTCGACTTGTTTCGGTCGCAAATGCACGGTCTCGACAGCCAAATGCAGGAATACCCGGGCGAAGCCTTTGAAGTTTCTCAGGATGGCGGCTTTCAGATTCGAACGCCTATCAAGGAGCGCTTCGTCGAGCTGCCATTTTCTACCGATGCTACCGAGATTCCTGGTACCATGGAAGATGTCCCTCGGGCATCACCACTTGTGCGACGCGGCAAGCTTCGTCGTAGGGCTGATATTGAGAGGGCTTCTGAGCCTACTCAGCCGATCTCAACTGAAGTCTCTATCACTGCACAAGATGCTTTCGCCAAGCTGAAGGAACAGACGAAGCATAAAGAGAAGCGACACCTCACAGATGCTTTCCACGCCAAAACTAGCAAGGCTAAGGAATTGTTTGAGCAGGAAGCTATGGAGTCCGATGACGAGTATGCCGGCCTTGGCGGTGTTGATGGCGAAGACAGTGACAACGAGTCCAATGCCTCTGTGCAGGAAATGATCGACGATGCCGCTGCAAGCAATGCCGACGACAGCAAGCTGGCTGCTTTCTATGCGTGGGTGACTCACTACTTTGATACACCGAGAACAATGACTGACAAATTTTAGTGACCGAGCCCGTGCAGAGGATGAACAGCAGGTCGAGAAGCTGTTCAAGGACATCACTACAGGTATGCTGCGCCGCAAGCGTGGCGCCGGCTATGACCTATCCGACTCTGACGACGATGGTGAGGCGCGCCAACGCATGAAGCGCCGCCAGTCCGCCAAGATGCGGAAAGCGCTCTTCACTGACGAGCGTGTCAAGAAGTTGGCCGAAACCCCCGGTAATCAAGCTTTCCTGCGTACTATTGAGGACCGCGACAGCGATGATGAGATGAATATCCTGGAAGTCGTTGAATCATCCTGGCAGCGCGACTCGTCACAGACCCCTGCTACCGAGTCACAAAACGCTGCTCAGCAGACGATTCCCGAGAGCCAGTCTCTGCAGCCCGCCCGTCAGGCATTCGTTACCGCGAGCAACGGCGGCGATTACCATAGACCTCCCGCCCACATGCGCAGGACGAAAAACCCCAAGAAATCTTCCAGCATCGGCGAAGTTCGTGAGACGCTGTCCAACTTGCTCGAAGAGCCCGACGCCACGTTGATCCCAGCAACAGAGGCCGGCTCTGAAAGTGAAGACGAAGATGTGACACAACATACCGGCGACAAGGAGAACCATTCTCCGCGACGTACAACTACTGGCGTCATTGACCGCATCAAACTCAAGAGAGGCAACTCCAACGTGTCGACACGCAGCGGTCGACTTGCGTTTGCCTCGGCGGCGTCGGGTGTCGCGTTCAAGGTGCCGCCTCTGCTGCACCGCGCAAGGACTAACTCGTCGATGACATCAACAGCGGCGAGCATCACATCGAACAGCTCGGCCGGCACCGCCGCGGGGGGCTTTGGCGACGAGGCAAAGGTGAAGAGGACGGCTGGCAAGCGTAGCGGCGTGGTGAGCCGTGCGGTACCGGTCAACGAGGGCCACGCGCGCATACAGGAGTGCGAGCGCCGCCGCGAGGAGAAGAAGATGCAGGTCGCGGAGAAGAGATTTGGTGTTTTGGTGGAACTATTCAGCCGCGGCTCATTTGCATAATTTCAGTCTTTTTCTGGTGTTGGAAATGTGTTGTTTACATTGCTTTTGGACCGGCGTTCAAGTATTTGCATAGGATTTACTAGCATTTTAGCGGGAGTGAAGTGAATTAAAATGAAAAATGATTTAGCATATAACACTGCTCATGCCTTTGAATCTAAGCAAAATATACATTGTGATGGTAATAACCACATTAGCTGTCATTACTGGCCTCCTCCAACGGGAGCTCGTCAAACTCTACACACGTGAGCTTTCCACCATCACTTCTCACGGCTATTGCTGAATCTATTGTTATTATTAGCGCTCTTCTATCCTGGCAATCGAACTGCCGCACCAGGTTTATCTAGTACTCGTCTATATCTCGCGGGCAGACGTTTTCCTGGGGGAGACAACACGGTGTAACAACCCCTAGGGCTGTGACGCCGCTATTTTAAAGAACCGTAATCATACCCCAAGAACCACATGGGATACTGGCAAGCGGCCTTTGAAGGCCTGCCACGCGGCGTTATGGTAATCTATCCGCTTTGCTTACCCGCCCTTATTCTTACACTCGCGCTGAAATCTTTTCCTTGCGAAATGTATACCATATGTACACAGCATTTCCATCACAAAACAAAAACCCCCCAACTACTATGATAGCACGCCCACACTGTTCTTCAACCCTAGCATGCGCTTGATACTCAGCCAGAGCTCAAAAACCTCGAGCTTGATCTCGACGCGCATAAGCGATAACCACGCCGACACGACGCGCGCCGCGTTCGCCGGCCAGAGAAACGACCCTCCGCGCTCGCGAATCTTGTCGAGCTGCTCGTGAAACACGGTGCGGGTGCAGTAGCGAGCGAGAATCATAAACGTGCGGATGGGACCCTGGCGAGTCTGCAGGTTCTCGTCGAGGCTGCGCGTTAGGTCGTTGGTCTTGAGTATGAGGAGTATGATGCGGGGCACGCGGCTCAGCAGCTGCACGAGCTCGACGATGAGGCCCTCCTGCAGCGACGTCGACATGGCGGCCTCCTCTTCGCCGGTGCGCGACCGCAGGATGGACCCCTGCTTGGAGATGACGCTGTAGTCGCGCCCGGTAATGGCCGACGCAAAGAGCGGGAAATCTTTATCGGTGATGCCGGCGACCTCGTGCGCGTAGCGCCGCATGCGGTCCATGTCACCGTCCATGACGGCGAGCCACATCTTGGCGTAGGAGCGGCGCAGCTCGAGCGGGATCTCGCGATACAGTCCGTGGTCGTAGAGGATGACGTCGAAATTGGGCTTGCCGCTGAAGCCGCGGAACGAGTCGTTCTTGCGAATGGCGAGGTTGCCGCCATGCGGGTCGCAGTGCAAAGGGGCGCCGTCACCGAAAATCATTTCGTTGAAGATGCGCGCGAGCGTCGCCGAGACTTCGTCGCGGTCGATGCCGTTCGCATCGAGGTAAGCGAGGTCATCGGGGCGGTGGCCCGCCTCGTTCGCCATGACGATGATGCGCTGGCGCGCCCAGACGACCTCGGGGATGATAAGGGGCAGGTGCGGAATCCTGACAAAGTGGTCGCGCATGGAGCGCGCGTTGACGGCCTCCTCCTGGAAGTCGAGCTCCTTGGGCAGCGACACTTCCATCTCTGACGACAGCCACTCGAGGTCGTACTCGGGGAAAAAGCGCTTCAGCGTCGAAAAGGTGTACTTGGTCAGCGCGAGGTCCAGCGGCGCCCACGCTTGCAGCTCCGGGTGCTGCACCTTGACCGCGACCTGCTGCCCAGAGGCGCGGATCGTTGCCAGGTGCACCTGCGCGAGCGAGGCCGCGCCGATGGGCTCGTGCGAGAATTCAGAAAAGTACTCCATCAGGTCCTCGCCTGTGTCCTTTCTATACATTGCCTCGATCGATTCGTACGAGGATACGGGACACTTGTCCTGGAGTGGGATAAAGGTGGTGGTCCACTCTGAGGGTAAGAGGTAGTTCATTGCGCTCTGCAGAGAGGTAGGTCAGCCGTTGTGCGTTTAGCGATTGGTATAAAAATCCGATGCGTACAAGATGCTGTCCGAGCTTGATAAATATGCCGCCGTTCTTCTCCAGCACCTTCAACGTACGTTTCGCGCATCGCTCGTGGCACGCCTTGAGAACGGCTTCCTTTTCGTCTTTATTTTCAATCAATGCTCTCTTTTTCAGTGTAGAACGGTAACTAGAATTGCTGTTAGTTCATTCTTGTCCCCAGAAAGCCCAGAGTCTTGCGGCATACTCGTTGATGCAGATTGCCAATCCCGCGACGACGCGACCGCTGCGCTGAGCGGCCTCACAGACGCCCTTGATATCGTCGATGAAGGCGAAGACCGTGACGCCGCCTACAGCTGCGGTTGTCGATGCGAAAAGAAGCGCTCTGCGCGGACGGCGCTGCTGTTGCGACGAGCCAATCTTGTCTGTTGCAGTGACGAAGCGTCTAGTGGCGCCGAAGCACAGGACTGGCTTGATGGTCTGAGGCAGCTGGCTCCTGCAAGTTGTGCAGGTCCATTGCGGGGGACCCAGCCGCCTGGCAAAAACGGAGAGCGAGAAGCTGCTCATTGCGACCTTTGAAAATCGGACACTGTGAATATGTTTGCCTGGGCCGGCCGGGGGGAGGCTTATTCGGGGCGTTGGGGGGGAGCGTTGGGGCCGCAGGCTATCATCCTAAGCGTGATGATCCGATTGAAGGAGAATTCACAATGGAGAGTGGGTTTGTCAATGCCCTGAATTTACCGAAAAGGTAAAAGAAAGATGGATTGCGCTTGCTGATTGTGAAGGAAAAGCGCACATGTCCAGTGTCGCGATAACTCAACAATTTTTTTTAGTAGCGTCAGCGCCGTGATTCGCCGGGGGCCGTTGTCCCCGTCTCCGTCGGCTTTGGTAAGGTAGGCTCTGATCTGCTGTCCGCGCTTCCTATGAGAGGACCGGATTTAACGAGCATTCCGACCTGAATAAACGTACTGCAAGCCATTTCTGCATTTTCGATGATAGACTCAGAAGAATCACAGCAAGTGAAAATCAAATTTTTACATGTAATTATCCAGTTGGACAGCTGTAGCATTGACATGGGTACGTGCTGTTTCCATCTCTATTTACCACTTTACACGTGACCGCGCGACGCCAATCCAAACGCGTCCAAGAGCCCATTAAACACCGAGACACGTCCTTGGAACGCTCCTCAGCCCATCATTACCGAAGTCCACTCTATCGTCCTTCGCCGTCAATTCATCGCTATCAATACCATCGAACAACTCCATCTCGCTGAATTCGTCGGTTCTTACATGCCAGAAACTCAACCCGAGCACACCGTGGCAGGAACCATGCTATCCTTTGCCCCCGCGCCCATCTTTACGCCCACCTGCGACCACCGCCGCCCAGCCGTCTCATCTCCGCTCTCGTCGTCGCCGCTGCGCCCCTCCTCGCCCCTCGGCGCGCAAGAGGACAGGTACTCATCGTACGCCGCGATACGCCAGACGCAGTCATCGCCAATCCCGTCGCCCAAGTTCAGGTACGCCGCGTGCGCGACGCCAGCGACGCGCCGCAACCCATTGCTACGCCGGCGCGAGGACGTGCAGCAGCAGCGGCGGGTCAACTTTTTGCGCGGCGTGCGTGACAAGGCCGAGGACAAAGCGTGGCGGCGGCGTGATATCGAGGGACAGGTACGTTGGCGCCACTTCGTGGCATGCATGGGGGTGTGTTGTCGCTGACCGGGGTTCTTTAGTTTCTCAAAACCAACTGGATCGCAGACATGCATCGCCTATCATACGACGCGCCAGAGCTCTCCGAAGCGGATATAGAAGAAGCCTCGAGTTTTCGGCCTGAGTCGATGTCGCAGCCCGAGGATGGCGATATGGATGGCGAGGGTGTCGACGACGACAACGACGACGACGACAACGACGACGACGACATGGCGGATGAGTGTGGCGAGGATGCGGAGCTCGAGGCCATGTTTGCGTCGTATCAGCAGCAGCAGCCGCTGCGGTCGCCGGCGATGCGTCCGATATCCCCGTTCTTGTCCGACGACGAGTACGATGATCTCTTTGAAGAGCTGCTCTCGGCAAAGGATATTGATCAGGCTACGCGGATGCAACAACACGCCGGCTCGGCAGACGACATGGACATGGAATAAATGTTGTATATATGGGTACATACTTGGAAGGATACACGGCGTACTGGATATTTGGCTTTTTGGAATTCTTGGACGTTCTGTTGATATGGCGGTTCGGCGTTTAAAGAGCCACGGCGATAGCCATTTTCTTTAATACATGCTCAAAAGGCAGAATGAAACAGACAGCAATCTGTCAGGTGAATTAAGACTTGTCCATTTTTCTTCTTTCTACTACTGCGGATTACATTGCTCGTCGGCACCGGCAAAGGCTTCTTGTGCTGTGTCGAGATCCCCCACCAGATCCGAGGGTGGTGAGCCTAGCTCCTGCATCTATTGCCATCGGTTAGTACCTTGATTAGACTGGCCGTCTGCGACAGCTACATTACCTTTTGCATCCGCTCCACAATGTACTCTCTGTCTGCGGCATTGGAATCCGAGTAGGTGCTCGCTTCGAAGCGGGCCACAATCTCGTCCACCAGGGCGTGCTGGTCCTGGTAGCGCTTCAGGTCTTCGGCGGGCGTCTTTTCGCGGTTGGCCAACAGCCAGGCAGGGAACTTGTCATGTAGCTCCTTCATGGGCTCGTAGAGGATCTCCTTGTTGGTGAGCTGCTCCATCATGCCCATGAGCATCTTGGAAAACTCCTCCTCGCCGCCCTCGCCGCCCTCGCCGCCGGCGCCTGCACCGCCTGACGAGGTCATTTGCTTGAGGAGCTCCGACATGAAGTCGTCAGAGCCGCCTGAGGCCGCAGCCGCCGTGGCCTGCTCGCCCGAGGTCTGCATGCGCTCCATGGTGCGCCGGATCGTGTCCTGAAAGGACTCATCGGTGGCGGCCGCGGCATCGGCCGTGGCCGCGGTATCTCCGGAAGCAGCGCCACCCTCAGTGGCACCGGCCATGCCCTTGAACATACTCTCGAATTCAGCCTGCATCGCTGGCTATTGCAGCGGTGAATGCGTCAGCAAATGGTGCCTAAGAAGATTGTTCGAAGAGATCAGGCAAGGGATAGTACGTACCGACTTCTCGAGCTCGCTGAGCAAGTTTGCCATGCCAGCTTGGAGCTGCTTGGCGAAATCTTCTTCTGTTATGTCTTTGGGGTTGACAGGGTCCTCGGTCTTTGCGCCGGCTTCGGGCGCTGGACCGGCGGCGGCGGCAGCAGCTGCAGCTGCAGCTGCCGGGGCTGCAGGCGTTTCCAAGGGCTTCTTAGAGTCAATCTTGACAGTGGAAAAATCATCCAGCATATCTAGGCAGTCGGTGTCAGCATTCTATCCCTCATCAGTGAAAGAGAGTGAGTGAAGAGTTTACCATCCAAGTCATCTAGATCGTCCTCGTCAGGGTCCGGGACATCGGCAACCGCCGCGGCCGGAGGAGCGCTCGTGGACGCGGCAGAAGCATCTGTGGCTTTCGTCTCGACATTCTGTTTCTCTGCCTTGGCCCGCGCCGCACCAGTTGAATCCATGGTGAGGGCGTTTATGTGAGAGTACGCTGTTGTTCTATCACAAGCTTGACTTGCGCATCGGCTAGCCCCACATGCACCGACCGAGGAGCGAATACTTTAGCCGCGGGGTCAGAGAGTGGCTTCTTCGTCTGATGATGTCGTTTTCTGCTTGGTGTAGATAATAAGAAGAGACGGACGATTCAATAGAGAATTTGCGGTGTATTTGAAGTTGGTGTGTGGCTTGCGACGCCAGGGTTTTGGAATTGCTACGGCAAAGGGCCTTGCGAGCGCAGCTATTGGGTGTTGAGCCGAGGGAGTGCACTAGAAAGGCCTGGCAATCGGTTGCTGTGAGAGGGCGAACCAGTGGTTGCTTACAAGTTACAGCCCCACGCATCAAGGCTGCCTGTGGCGGTGCGACCCTGGACTACAAGGTACTAAGTATTTCAAAGTGACAAGCTGCCCCACCTTCGTGGCGGCAAAAGTGAAGTGTAACTGAATCGCTTCACGCACGACGCTCTTTGATCTAAACAGCATCATCCCCCTCAACAACAGAGAAGCCCAACTTCCTCACACGCGCGACAGTGCATACCTTTCTCTTTCCTCGGCCTGCTGGGCGTCTTCTGTATAGGCGTGTGACTTTTAATCGTCAACCTCTCTTTTTCCCTTTTACCTTTGCCGCCGAGATACCCTCGACACACGACTGCCTCGTGCACAACGAATACAACATGGCGCTGTGTCAGACCAGATTACAGCAAGAGCGGTAAGGAATAAAAGCTGTCGCTCTTTCGGCTGCCTGCAGACTGCTAACGCGCTCGCGATGCAGCAAGCTATGGCGAAAAGATCACCCGTTTGGCTTCTACGCGCGACCTGTCCGCACAAAGGATGGCGTCTTGGACCTGAAAAAGTGGGAGTGCGGTGTGCCCGGCAAGGACAAGACTATTTGGGAGGGTGGCCTGTTTAAGCTGGTTGTGACTTTCCCCGACGGTGAGGCTGAACTTTGAGATCGTTGTGTAAACGGTGAAAGACTGACCAGAAGTGCGTGTGCTCGTTTAGAATACCCGATCAAGCCTCCAAAGTGTATGTCGCAAACTTTTTCAAAACACGTCAAGCGATCAAGCAAACTAACAGGACATAACCAGGCCGATTTACTCCGCCACTGTTCCACCCCAACGTGTACCCGTCTGGCACCGTCTGCCTGTCGATTCTCAACGAGGCTGAGGCATGGAAGGCGACGATTACAGTCAGGCAGGTTTTGCTGGGCATCCAGGAGCTGCTGGACGATCCGAATCCCGATTCGCCAGCGCAATCCGAGGCGTACAATCTGTTCAAGCGCAACCGAGTCGAGTACGAGAAGCGCGTGCGCCGCGTGGTGCGCGAAAACCCGGCACCGTGAGGGAGAAAACAATAACGAAGCATGGCTGTGCGACAATCCTTTCCCGGGATGACGCAGAAAAAATATACCAAAAAAAATTTACGAAGCGTTACACGGTGCTACAGGCGAAATAGATTCATTCAGAAGATGGTACGAGCAGATTGAGTGGAGAGGTGACAGAGGAAGACAGTCAACCTTGTTGAGAAGCGAAATCAATTTCTGAAGGGTCGGCCATTTGTTACTTAAGTTGTATTAATTTCTTCTCGTCGTAATTGAGGAAATTTCCAATCGTGCGTGGTGGTAATGGTGCATGCGACCAGTGATGCGGTGCTCGATACCTTAGTACCTACCAGGGCACCAACCAGTGCCAGACGCAGGACCGGTTAAGGCTCAAAGTCAGAGTTGGTCTAATCTGGAGCTCTGATCCGGAGAAAGCTGCAAAGACGGGAGCCTGCGTTTCAGCTGTATCGACTAGCCAATTCAGAGCCAGATAAAAGGATAGGTTTGGCGTGATTGAGTATTACATCGTTATTAGAGTGAGTCGTAGCAGAGGAATCCGAAGTCGGCCGTTTGCGGTGGACATGTGTGCGGGATTCAAGGCTGGGGCCTTGACAGCGCGGCAAATGATTCATACTCCTTTTTATCTAGATATTTACAGTCTACCTATATCCTGAGGAGAAAAGTGGCGTGGTGCAGTAGAAGGAGCGCTACCGGTCCCTTGCGCAAGTAATAGTCTTTGTTTGTAGTTATCCGTACCTACTAGGATGTGGTCGCTTATCAGCGCGCCGAGTCAGAAGCAGCCCCGCGAGAAACTGTGCGCGGCCTTATTTTACGGTCCTTACCTGGTGCCTATTTAACACCCAGGTACCTTACCTTACCTGCCACCTGCTTACCTAACAACTGTGACTCTTTCCGCACGCGACTACGGATACCTTATCTGCATATCCTACGCCGCCTTCGGCTTTCAGATCCTTTTTCTCTCTGTGCGCTCGGCGATCTCTAATTCTTTCCCTCTTTTCAATCTCTGAGCCAAAAGAAAAAAACAATCCCGAATCCAGCAGCAACCATGTGTGGCATTTTTGCTTGCTACCGGTACGTTTTACCTCTCTCTACCTGCTTGCTATGACTTGCTTTGCTTGCCCCTCCATGCGCTGCATCTCGCGCTTGTCAATAAGCTTGTCCAATTTGCCAACATCATGGCTGTAGTCATCCCGACGTTCATAAATTCAAGCCCACGGCTCTGCGCCTCGCAAAACAGTATGTAAACCCTCTTCTTCTTTCTGGTCCTCCCTCTCGTTTACTGGGGATAACAATGCTGACACAATACAGAATCCGCCACCGCGGTCCCGATTGGAGTGAGTGGTCGCAACCGGCGCACCAAACATGACGATGCTAACAAATCCTGCGCAGGCGGCAGCGTCATTTGCAACAGCACAAGTATGATCAATTGGCCTCTCTAGTAATTGAAACCCCTCATACTGACTCTCTAGTTCTTTGCCATGAGCGTCTCAGCATTGTCGGTGTCGGTAAGTTGCGCGATTGAATTTTCTGCCCCGCCTTGGCATCCCATCTCACAAGCTCGCAGATTCTGGCGCCCAGCCACTGACCAACGCCGATGAGTCCATTGTTCTCGCTGTCAACGGAGAAATCTACAACCACCGCCTGGTCCGAAAAGGCCTTAAGGAGCCGTACCACTTTAAGACGCACTCGGATTGCGAAGTCATTATTCCTCTGGTAAGAGATGCCTCTGCCCCGCACTGCCATGCTGGCGACTCCTCGCGCAACTTTGCGCTCTAACAGCATTGCTCTTGTAGTACATGGCATACGACAACGATGCCCCTGCTCACCTCGATGGCATGTTCTCCTTTGTACTGTACGACAAGAACCAGGATCGCGTTATTGCCGCCCGCGACCCCATTGGTATCACCACCTTTTACCAGGGCTGGTCATGGAAGGAGCCCGATGCCGTCTACTTTGCCTCAGAGCTCAAGTGTTTGGCCTCCGTCTGCGACAAGATTGTCGCCTTCCCTCCCGGCCACGTGTACGACTCCAAGACTCGCGAGACGACGAGATATTTCAAGCCCACGTGGTGGGACCCCGCCAACGTCCCCTCGACGTCCGTAGACTACCTGGCCATTCGCCATGGTCTGGAAAAGGCCGTCCGCAAGCGCCTCATGGCCGAGGTACCCTACGGCGTGCTCCTCTCTGGCGGTCTAGACTCGAGTCTGGTGGCTTCGATTGCTCAGCGCGAGACGCTGCGCCAAAAGAAGCTCGCCATCGAGGCCGGCAAGGCCCAGACCCAGGCGCAGGACGCTAACAAGGGCGAGGGTCTGGTCGGTATCGACGACGAGGATCACCTTGAGACCGTCACCTACCTACCTCAGCTCAACTCCTTTTCCATTGGTCTGCCCGGCTCGCCCGACAACGAGGCTGCCCTCAAGGTCGCCGAGTTCCTCGGCACCAAACACCACGTCATGACCTTCACCATTGAGGATGGCCTCAACGCCCTGTCCGATGTCATCTACCACCTTGAGACCTTTGACGTGACGACGATTCGCGCCTCGACCCCCATGTACCTGCTGTCGCGCAAGATCAAGGCCATGGGTGTCAAGATGGTTCTCAGCGGCGAGGGAAGCGACGAAATTTTCGGCGGCTACCTGTACTTCCACGCTGCGCCCGACAAAGAGGCATTCCACGAGGAGACGGTGCGCCGTGTCAAGAACCTACACTTGGCTGACTGCCTGCGTGCCAACAAGTCGACCTCTGCCTGGGGTCTGGAGGCTCGTGTGCCCTTTTTGGACAAGGAGGTGAGATTTGCCCTGATGTGTCTACCGGGTTTTGTGAGCTAAAGAGAACAGTTTTTGGAAACCACCATGAACATTGACCCGGCCGACAAGATGATCAACAAGGAGCGCATGGAAAAGTACATTCTGCGCAAGGCCTTTGACACGACGGACGAGCCCGACAACACACCGTACCTGCCCGAGTCGATTCTGTGGCGCCAAAAGGAGCAGTTTTCGGACGGAGTGGGATACGGATGGATCGACGCGCTCAAGGACACGGCGGAGCTGCACGTTACTGACGACATGATGAAGAACCCTAAAGCGGAATGGGGTACGGACGTGCCCGACACCAAAGAGGGGTATGCAACACCATGAAGAATGAGCAAGATTGGCAGCCTGCTAACGTGATGATAGATACTGGTACCGTCTGATGTTTGACGAGCACTTTCCGCCTCGCTGTGCCTCGACCGTCATGCGCTGGGCGCCGACTTGGTCCAAGCAGTCGGACCCCAGTGGCCGGTGCGTTTAGAGCAAACCCTTGTATATTGCTGTAGATGTTATTCGCTAACGTGTATTTTTAGAGCCATATCTACTCACAACCAAAAGTACGACAATGCCGCATAGATGCAACGAAAACAGGAGTTCCAGGAGGGTCGACTGCTTTTCACATGCTCGAAAAAAGTAAGTAGAATGAGATCTGTTTAGCTCGATAGAATGGTTGAAAAATGCAATTCTCTGGCTCTGAAAATGCCAACGTCTACTTCGTATATGACTGTTGCTTAGCGCGAGGCTATTGGCTAAAAGCCTGGTGGGCAGGGTATAGCAGTCTCCGCGTCGGAGTAATAGCATGAAAATCAATTCGGCAATTATAAATGCTGTGGACATTTCTAAGAAGTAAATTATGTTGAGCCTGAACAGGAGCTCGTGACTTATTCGTTCAAGGAGGAGGGGTTCTCTAGTCACAAGACCAAGTTTGGCGCGTCAACTCCGTAGGTTGAGACCGATACACGGAGCAGGTAGCCCATTGCGCGACGGCGTTGTTCATGCACAGCATGGTATTCATGGGAGAACAGCGGTCTATTTGTGTAAAGAATGGGTTAGGGGGTGTGGGGTTGAATTCATTGACAAAATGGTCAGTTCGATGATTAATCTAACTCTGGAAGGTGGTAAATGAATGAGAAAGGCCCCCCCGCGTGGAGAGAGATGCGTGCATGCGTCTGCCGAGGGGAGCGTGGGCGGTAGTGGTAGATGTGATGCTCATACCATTTTGCCGTTATGTAACTTATAATTCCATTTTCGTAATGTCCAGGGTTCTGTGTCCGAGTAAGGTGAGGCTCACTGTGCCGGATAGACAGGTACTGCCTGGGTACCTCGGTGCACGCTAATAATGAGGAGGTCGAAGTCTACCTAATAAGTAAATAGTCCAGAGTCCAGTTGTTTGTGAGGTGCAAACGCTGACGAATCGGCTGATGTCGGGGCCGAGCAAACTCGCTAATACATGAATAGTTAGTAAAAGTAACTAGTTGCATTATTCTTGACAGGCACATGTTCTGGCGCTGCATTACTCCGTACCGGGGACCAAGACATTCCAACCAATGACAGAGCTCCGAACCCACACCAAACAATGAATCCACTGGCAGCATCCCAACGTTGAGCACGCCTAGGCCCAGGGCTGCGCCAAATTTGCTTCAGATTTGCTTGCTTCCCTTTCCCTTTTCAACTCCCAAAACACCATCACCTTCCAGACACCTCTTCTTCTCCATACCAACCCGTACTCCCTTACAAATCAGCCATCATGTCTATTCCCGCCTTCTCCGACATTGCTAAGCCGGCCAACGATGTATGTTTTTTATCCGCAGCTTCACCCTTTGCGCTGTCTTTCCCCGGTGCTATCCGTTTGTCGTGCCGAAGATGGCTCTTCCTCTTCGTCCTGCACGATGATGTTCTGCCGTCCTTAGCTTGCGTCCAGCCATTCAATCGATAAGTGTCGGCTTTTGCTTGCGCCCAATTGAAACTAGCATACACGTGGCAACACATGATTGCGCAAACAAGACAGCGAAACTAACCCTTCTCTTCTCCTACGACAGCTCCTGAACAAGGATTTCTACCACCTCGCGGCCAGCACCTTTGAGTTCAAGGACACCGCTCCCAACGGCGTTGCTTTCAAGGTCACCGGCAAGTCCAGCCACGACAAGCAGACCTCTGCTGCTGTAAGTTGCTGCTCTGACTCTGCTTCCTCAAACCTCCGCAAGCTGACTCGCCCTTAAGATCGAGGGAAAATACACCGACAAGCCCACCGGTACGGTTCCACCACCCGACGTTTCGAGTTTTGCGCGCACCACGGAGCAACACATTACTGGCCTCGAACCTCGAGCGACGTGAAGTTTCCCATGCGCTGCGCACAGCCGCGTCCTAAATCTCTCGCCCCTCATCGGCCGTCCTGCTAACCTTGACTATACGCAGGCCTCACCCTCACCCAGACCTGGAACACGGCAAACGTCCTTGACACCAAGCTCGAGGTTAATGACACCCTCGCCAAGGGCCTGAAGCTTGAGGGTCTCTTCAACTTCCTGCCCGCCACTGCCGCCAAGGGCGCCAAGTTCAACCTGCTCTTCAAGCAGCCCGGCTTCCACGGTCGCGCCTTTTTCGACCTGCTCAAGGGCCCCACGGCCAATATTGACGCCGTCGTCGGCCACGAGGGCTTCCTCGCCGGCGCCTCGGCCGGCTACGACGTCAACAAGGCCGCCATCACCACCTACTCGGCCGCTGTCGGCTACACGGCGCCTCAGTACAGCGCCGCTGTCACCGCCACCGACAACCTCAGCATCTTTGCCGCCTCATACTACCACAAGGTTAACTCCCAGGTCGAGGCCGGTGCCAAGGCCACCTGGAACTCCAAGACAGGCAACGCCGTTGGCCTCGAGGTCGCCTCCAAGTACCGCATCGACCCCGTCTCCTTTGCCAAGGTCAAGCTCAACGATCGTGGCATCGCTGCCATTGGCTACAACGTCCTCCTCCGCGAAGGCGTCACCCTAGGTCTTGGCGGCTCCTTTGACACCCAGAAACTGGACCAGGCCACCCACAAGGTATGTGACTAGGAGAAGCAAAGGCGGCTACGGGTGACTAATCGTTTGCAGCTCGGTGCCAGCTTCACTTTCCAGGGTTAAAATACCCTCGACGACCCAGTAGGCAGTACCCAGCCTTATATACCACCCTACTCGATGCGTGCAGTTTGCGCGTGGTTCATCTCGGACGTAGATGTATAGTTGATGTAAGAGAATATCTTAATGACGTCCTTGGAAGATGATTTCTACAATTTGGTCCAGCGATGTGATTTTATGGGTATGACTAGAAGTGGATGATTCGTTTCTTGGCCAGAGCTTGATTGTACTCGTGTGTATTTGGCTGATGTCTGTCTGAAGACGGTGACTGAGCATGTACAAGTGAAAGTGTATGCGGAATTGGGTAGATTCCTTGCCTGTATCCTACCGGCCACGATGCAAATATATACACATGATGCATCGCTGGCCCATGATCTCGGAGCAACGCTAAAACTCCTTCCTCCTCTTCCCGCTCACCGTATTCCAGTACCACACAGGCACCAGCACCGTAGCGCCTAGGATCCCCAGCACGATGGCAAAGTGCGCCCCCAGGCTTGTCTGCGGCTCAAACTCGACGCCCTCCTCGTCCAACGCGCGTCTGCGCCTCGCCCACCGCCGGCGGTCCTCCTTTTCATGCGTCCGCCGGTGCGCCTCTTTATCGAAATGTAGAGGCACACCCTCGTCGTCGAGGCGACCATGGCCTGGGCTTTCGTGATTTGTGTAGTGCGACGACGACGACGACGACGACGACGACGACGCGGTGGTTTCGTCGTGAGCGCGGCGTCGCCGGTCCGCATGAGCGCCCCACCCGCCGTTGCGGTAAAAGGAAGGGGGCGGCCCGCGAAAGCTGCCCCGGCGCTTGGTGAGCCCCGAGGCAGGGCGGCCGCCGGCCGGGTGGTGGTGGTGGTGCGCAGCAGAGTGGTAGGAGCCGTGGGGAGGCGAGTGGGCATACGAGGGGGCATGCAGGCGAGCCATGACGTCTCGGTCGTAGAGGGAGCGGCGCGAGGGGTCGGAGAGGAGTGTGTAAGACTCGGATAGGAGGGAAAAGGTGTGCGCGGCGTTGGGGTCCTTGCGGTTGGCGTCGGGGTGGTGCGTCTTGCTGAGCTTGTAGAATGATCTGAGTGGGGTTGTTGTTAGGACGGCGAAGACACATAATGTATGTATATATATGAGAACGAGGAAAAAAAAAAAAACGCACTTTTTAATGTCGCCGGGGGTGGCGGACTGAGGGACTTGCAAACGCTCGTAGTGGTTCCTCTTGGCCAGGTCGCGTCGCACGCTCCTGGTGCAGCAGAATGACCTCCGCTGCTGCTGTTGCTGTTGGCATGATGAGGGCGGCGCTAGCCAGAGATAGGTGGTGCTGTAGTATGCCGCAGCCGAGCAGCGCACG
This sequence comes from Beauveria brongniartii, assembly GCA_030782485.1. Taxonomy (NCBI): domain Eukaryota; kingdom Fungi; phylum Ascomycota; class Sordariomycetes; order Hypocreales; family Cordycipitaceae; genus Beauveria; species Beauveria brongniartii. The sequence continues at coordinate 92,230 of JARJPP010000204.1, forward strand.
ATGCGGCGGCTTAGACGTGGTGGCAATGGTGCCGGCTGCGGCGAGGATGACGACGTCGTCGTCGTGGAGCGCAGAAAGAGGCGTGGACAGGGCGCGGCACGCGCCAACGCGGCCATTGCTGGTGATTTCTCGGTAACAAAAAAAAAAAAAAAAAAAAAGGTTGGGGTGCTATCTCTTTATTGGAGGGCCCAGGCGGATCGGTTCTTTGGCTCGGGCGACTTTGGACAGGTCGTGAGTTATGGGGGTGATGAGGGCGTGGTGTTGGTGAATCTGCTCCGGTCTTCGATGTCATTTTATGGGGCGGCGGTGCAACCACACACACCGAGCCAGCTCGGAGCCGAAAAAACCAGGTGACTATTGGAAACTGTGTCGATGTAAATCTCCATCATCTGGGGCCGTAGTATTTAACCTGACCTAATCATCACCACAATCTTGCTTTTGCTTTGCTTGGCCGTGGATGGTAGAGACTTGGTATAAGACGTGTGAAACACGGGCATATGACCCGGGCATAGCACCGATATATGCGAGGCCGCCGACATGGCCGACTTGGGACTTGTAGTCTAGTCAGATGAGTGCTTGGTCACTAAATCTCGGTCGTCTGTAGAGTACATCCGTAGTATCTATCGAATTCGTCATGAATCTTTCCTTGTAATTTTATAATTGTACAGGCATATATACTAGACTACGTCGTCAATACACCATGCGACGAAAGCAGCGTACAAATTGGAACTGACCACCGCTGTGGAATACTACTTTGAAGTTTACGACGCCATGGGACAATAACCCAAGGTCAGGCATCATCCCCCAAGCGAGCAAACCGTACCGGTGCCAACACGTGCGGGGGTAAGTCGTGATGGGTGATTTGGAATGTGAGATACGAAACCCCCAATCTGGCTCCCTTTCCGCCCTACCAATCGCTCAATTGTTTCAGATAATTGTGAGATTCATAATTATCGTTTTGGAACACCCACATCCTTCTCCATACCGACCGGGTAAAATGCAAGAAAAGCAGCCAACATACAAAGAAAATCCGCCGTTGGGGTTTTGTTGCATGTTGGTCAGCACAAGGCCGCCGCGCGAAGGGGTGTTAGCCGAAGCGTGGCATAAAGAGCAAATATAACTTGATTGTCAATATATCTGGCAAGTACACATCAAGGCACATGGTAGCCCAGCAAACAGATTATCACGCCAAGCCAAGCTCAGCGCTGTGCCAGGACCATCTATATATCATCCTCTTTTTTTTTCTATTCCTCATTCAACACAGCCCCCCTTCTCTAATCAGCAGTAATGACCGCTGGTAAACTCCATCGCTTGGTTTCCTCAATGATTTTCACTGCGATACGGCGAGAGCCAGGCCGATACCCACAGCCTCGCCGATAAAATGTAAGCTAAAGGAAGAGGGCCAACGGTGGCCATCGGATGGGAGACCAGACCTTGTTGAAAGGACTGTATTCGCGTCTAGGTGCACCGGGCGGCGAAACGATTTAGATCGCAATGGCCGCAAAAACGTGGCATCTCTGGCGGAATTTGCTGTGTCTTCTTCGCGTGCAACGCTGGCTTTTGTCGGAAGAGCAGACCTCATGCTGGCTATGAGCGGGCGCATAGCCGGACAGATGGTGGTCTCTATGACGCTGACTGAGCTTTGCAAATAGTGGCCATTAACCCAAAGAAGGTTCTTCTAATCAGACGCAAGTCTGATGCGTCTTGAATCGCTGACCCGCTCAGTCGTAGCCACCTCCTACTTGGCTGTGAAAGGCTGTGCTGACGCTCCTGTCGTCGTCGTCGTGGCGACGGCCGCCGTAGCGGTTGTTCGGGGGGTTGCGAGCGCCGCTCTCAACGTACTGCCGCAGACGGTCGCTCTGGGTGTAGGAGATAGCGCGCATGCCCGTGACGGCATCCTGCAGGCCGGCCCCGAGACTAACACCGCCCTGGCCCACGCCACGGCTGCCAATGATGCTGGACGACGTGTCCGTGGTCTCAGAATTGGCCACGCTCTCGCCTGCGACGCTTTCGGCAGCACGGGCGCGGCCCTTTCCACTGCGGTGGCCATGAGCACCGACGCCGGGCAGACCAGGCCACTGCTCGGGGGCAAAGTTGGAGAACATGGGTGGAAACGCCGAGTTGAGGGCTGCGCCGCCAAAAGTTGAGCCGTGGATGGAAGAGACGTCGTCAGGCACGTACGACATCATGGAACCAGAGTCAAAGTCGCGTGTCGTGCCCGAGCCGTTGAAACGTCCGTTCTGGTTCTGGTAGCCACCAACGGGAATCTGGTTGCCGAGCTTCTGTCGGTGCGATCGGGGCTTGCTGAATTGAAGAAGGCACTGCTGGAAATTGGTCAGGGGACCCTCGACGAAGCAGCGGCGGTCGCGGAAGTGAGTGAGCAAGTTATACCAGAGCTCGTGCTTAGAAAGCACTCTGGGGTTGCCGAGAATGACCACACCGTATTTGGCACGGGTCAGGGCAACGTTGAGACGACGAGGATCAGACAAGAAACCAATGCCTTGGTTTTCATTGGAACGCACACAGGACAGGACAATAAAGTCCTTTTCCCGACCCTGGAAAGCATCAACAGACGCGACTTCTACACTCTTGTAGTGCTCCTTCTTCGAGGTGCCCGAGTTCTGCATAGTCGTCACAATGTAGCTTCGCTGGCCCTCGTACGGCGTAATGACACCAATTTCGGAGGGCTTGACGCCTGCCTTGAAAAATCGCGTGACAATCTTCTCCACATTGGAGGCTTCCGTTCGGTTCAGGTACGAAGTACCGCTGGTAGAGATTTCTTCGTTGCCAATGTTGGACCAGAACATCATGGGCATCTCGGCGACAGGCCAGGGAAAGTCAACGTCCTTGCGGATTCGCTGCTCCTGCGTGACGCCATTCTGCAGACTGCCATCGTAGAACATGTTGGACGGGAATTCTGACAGACAAGGATGCATGCGGTACTGGGTATTCAGAAGAATCGGCTGGAGGCGAAGTTGCATAAGACGCTCAAACAGAGACTGGCTGAGACCAGCCTTGGCAGCCTTCTTGTTCATGATGACAGGGCCAAGTTGCTTGTGGTCACCGACGAGGACGACCTGTTTGCAGCCTAGCATGAGCGGGATGATACATTCAGGCTCCGCGGACTGGGTAGACTCGTCGATGAGTACACTGCGGAATTTGAGCTTGGACAGACGCGGATCGCCGGCACCAACACAAGTGCAGCAAACAACGTCGGCGTTGTTGAGAATCTCTCGTTCAGCTGCCTTGGTCAATTGTCTAAACTTCTTTTCATCTTGGCTGGACAGTTCGCCAGCCTCATTCTTGAGCTGGGACAGCTTGGCGAATTCAGAATTGTGCTCCGACATTCGAACCTGTTCATGAAGAGCAAGGAAGCTGACAGATGACTCGACATCTTCACGGGATTTGGCTGTCAAACGAACGACCTTGAGGCCAGTGCGGTGGATGCGCTCGCAGAGCTGATCAACGGCAACGTTGGAGGGCGCGCATACGAGAACCTGGTTCCCACTCATCTTGGATAAGTGATAGATGATGGTGGCAGATGTCACCGTCTTACCAGTACCAGGAGGGCCTTGTATAAGACTGAGCGGCTTCTGAAGGACCGATCGAATCGCGTCTACCTGGCTTTGGTTGAGATCTGGCAGGCCGGGTGCAGACCACTTCTTAGGCAGACTGGACTTCATTGGCTGCAGCTGAACGTCGTGACCGAGTAGCGTATGAAAAATGAAACCCGAGACACTCATGTCGTCAACGGCAAAGGTCTTCATGGCAAGCTGCATGCGATCGTAGGACGTAGCCTTCCAGACATAGTCGGCCGAGAAGTTATGGGAAAGGTCGGTCGGGACCGATCTGTCATTGCCATTCTTACGCAGCTCAAGACAAACCTCGTCGGACTGGCTGTTGGGGATCTTCATGACGTAGCCCACACCCTGCCAGGGCTCCCTCAGCTCGCCGTTGTAACGAAGCAGCATTTCATCACCAACGGCAAGCTTGACTTCTCCAGACTCAATTTTGCGCAGGTTGAAGGTGGCCAGGTGCTTGTTGTTTAGACCTTGCGACCATTCTACAGTCAAGTTGTCCTCGGACTGGGCTTCTTTGAGCTTCTTGTCGTAGTCAGATTCCATTTTCACAAGCGGCCCAAAAATGTGTTGGTAGTGGAATGCATCGTCGTATTTTAAAAGCACGGGGTCGGGGTCGTCGTCAACAGTCTGGCCCTTGTCGAGATCGGAAATGGTGGCGTTGGGCTCCAGCTTCCACATCTCCTCTAGTCGAGCAATTGTGTTGGGGGACATGTGACGAGCGCGTAACTGTTCGGCTTCGGAGGGAGCGCTAACGAGCCAATCGAGAAAGGCGCGTTCCTTGATCAATGGTTCCCAACGGGAGGGGTCCCAATTCATGTCTTTGTTGGAGGCCGATGCCGCGCAAGGCTGGCGACACAGCAAAACAACGACAGAGTCAGACTTGGCGGGGATAAAGCCGAGCAGGAATGAATTCTTGGTACCGCAGCTGTAGCATTCGAGAATAGTGTCGCCAAGGGCGGACTCGGGGTGAAGCTGAACTTCCTTGTGGCGGGCTCGAACGAGATGGTTTATGATGTGGGAAGAGGTGCTGTTGCCGCGGGCGCTGCAGAACCATTTGTTACAAATCAAACACTTGACGACGGAAGCAGGAGCGTGGATACCGCAGTACCTATGACATGTTAGCTTGCGCGAGAGCGTTGAAGGCGTTCCAGATATCTACTTACGCGCATGCGTAAGCGGGGAGCTCTTTCTCCTCGTCCAAGTTCTTGAGATTCAGCCCTACCATTTCGTCGACCGGTATACTGGCTAGGCTGTCATTGTCGTCCTCGAAAATCTCGGTCTGGTTGTCATCGTCGTCGGCGCGACGGCGGCCGCCATGGTCGCTATATTTGCCATAGAGGAGGCGCTCATCGGGATCGAGGGTTGAGAGATCGTCGTTGCCAGCATTGATAGCGGCAGCTGAGTCAGAAACAAGGTGATTTCCTACATGAGTGAAGGCTCCCTCCATGTTGCTCGTTTTGGTTGCGGTCGGGAGGTGGCGATGAATTTTCTTTCGCTATCTATACAGTTAGCACAGTTGGTAGTAGTAAGAGACGAAGCGATGTAAAAAAATTCATTCGGTACGACGCAATGATTTCCATTTTCACAACATACCAATAATTGCCAGAGAAGCTCTGGTGGCACGCAAGTGGCGCTCAGATGGGGACTGAGAAATAATACACTAGGAATTGTTTGCGGGAGTGATTCACATCATCGTGGGCGAGATGGCGGCGGAAAGAGAATGAAGGGCCGAGGGTGGCGTGCGCGCAAGCTGAGAGGCGTTCGTAGGGACAACGAATCTGGGTTCAAGCAGCGGGAGAGGCAAACAGACTCAATTTTGCCGGCGAGCAAGAATCCAACAACGATGCGCAATCCGCCATCGCTTGGTTCCCTCCACCAAGGCTGCTTTGGTGGGACAATTTAGGTACACGTGATAAGGTGAAGGCGCTATCGATAGCGCCTAGATATCCAAACTTTTTGGCTAACTCATGGACTACTTCCTCTGGTAACTTTTTTTCGGCCGACTGGATTCAAGCAAGGCATAGAAGCCACCAAAAATCCTGCAAGATGATGAATGTGAGTTATCTCAATGACGGGGTTGGAATCTAGAAATATTAATTCGTTGTCTTGCAGCGCAGGCATGTTCGGAACACGAGAGACTATCTCTATCGTCGTGCCGTCCTTCTGCGCGATGCCGAAATTAGCGAAAAGAGAGCCAAGATGAGATCGTCGCTTGCGTCGGGCAAGCCTCTGGATCCTGCAATCGCCAATGATAAATCGCTGCGCAAAGACTACCAGTACGACGAGTCGGTCGACACGACGACGGCCGAGCAGCTGGACCTAGACGACGAGTACGCCCAGCTGTCTGGCATCGTCGATCCGCGTATCCTCGTCACAACCTCACGCGACCCCTCGGCGAGACTGGGCGCTTTTGCCAAGGAGATACGTCTTCTCCTGCCGACCGCGATCCGCCTGAACCGCGGTAATCTCATTCTGCCCGAGCTCGTGCGCTCGGCCAAGGCGTCTGGCCTGTCGGATGTGATTGTGCTGCACGAGCACAGAGGTACGCCAACGGCCATGACGCTGTCGCACTTTCCCCACGGCCCGACCGTGTCATTTTCTCTTCACAACGTCGTTTTGCGACATGACATTCCCGGCAGCGTGCGCGGCACCGTCAGCGAGTCATATCCCCATCTCATATTTGACGGATTCGAAACGCCTTTGGGCAAGCGTATTGCCAAAGTTTTGAAGCACACCTTCCCGCCACGCGAGCCGATTACGAGCAAAAACAAAATGGGCAGCCGTGTGGTGACCTTTAAGAACATTGACGATAGTATAGAGGTACGACACCACGTATTCGTGCGGACTGGGTACGACAGCGTGGAGCTGGCAGAGGTTGGCCCCCGGATGACGATGCGGCCTTTTGAGATTCGCGCAGGCACGTTGGAGAATAAAGAAGGTGATGTGGAATGGCATCTGTCGCAGTTCACGCGGACGGCGAAGAAGAAGAATTATCTGTAAAACGGAGCTGAGGACACGGACACCATCATGGCAGCGACTGCCGAAGGATATCATATCTGTGGTCAAATGTTAGGAAAATACATTGGCCCGAAATGTCGTGAATATCGGGGACAGACCCGCCCCAGGCTGCCGAATTTCGATACGAAGTGATCTGCGATGGATAATATCATACACACAGGGCATTGTTGACTCCTGGTAGTCGTTGTGAAAGAAAGACGCCATGGTCTAGAGCAGGTCGGCGGCAGGGCGGGTTGATTGGTGCTCGAGACATGGATAAGCTTGATATCAGGCACCGAGCTATCGACTCGGCGATGGGGCCGAAGTGAATGCATTATGACGACATTTGCGCACGATGGGTAGATGAGTAAATCTACTGATATTGTATATATACGAAATGAAACATGCCAAATCATTTACCACTCATAATTTGAATAACCAAGAGTGCTCTCGATTGGTGGCTGTGGCTGGCGTGGTCGTGCTACATTCGCTGCGGACATGCAGCTATCTGCACAGGGAGATCTTAGGTCAAAGTGTCTACGCAAAAATAAACAGATAAGCAGATCAACGACGAAGCATACGAGAGGAAAGATTATAGGAAAGATCTTTAATCAGATCAAAAGTTGAATCCGTCATTGGATGCCTAAAGGCAGACTGATTAGAGGGGCTGTGCTAGTTAACTATTGCTTGTGGTTTGTCAGCCTCGTCACAGCCTCGTTATGATGATGCGGCGCGTTCGGATTGCCAATGGCGCAGGCGAGGAGGGCTGTACATAGGTGTGGGATGCGAACCGTCTTCGAGCACCCCTGCAAGCGGAAAGTGGCAAGCTTGCGTGTCGCGGGCAGATTGAAAGCCTATTTTTGGTTCTGGCCGTAACTTCTTTTATAATTTATTTAGCGGGAACCTCTGGCGCGACAGTGGAAGAGACTTGACGCCAGACCGAGATCAAAGGCGGCGGCCTTTTCTCTATTACTTTGTTTCGTGCTTATTAGGTATGTATGGACAGTACCAAGGTACTTATTTTTTTTTTTTGGCTGCTGACATGGCCCGATCCTGGGATGAGATAGATGGATGGCTCAAAAAGGGAAACGAGTAGGTATTTGTAGAGAAATAGTCCCATCAATTGAGATTTTGATTGATTCTGTATTTTTCGTAATAATCTCTTTCAACTGCTCCGCCCATCCTTTGCGATATCCACCACCGCTGCTAGACGGGATCTTCACAAACCAAGGTAGTTTCTGCGTCCAGTTCGTCATCACCAGAGAGAGCGACCTGCCGCCATTACACTACCACAAGGGGGGGGGGGGTACTTTTGCCTTTTTGCCCATCTCCGCCTCTCCCGCTGCATCGCCTTTTTCTCCTCCTCATCAATTTCCCGTTCCCGTTTTCTTTCTTCCTCGATTTGATTCTCGCGCCGACTCCTCAAATCTCCTTCAATTGCGAAATTCCTCCTTGGCCTACAATTTCGGTGTTTTATCCGCTCCGTCGGCTGCTGCTCGCCCCATCATGTCTTACGGCCAACCGAACCCGTATGAGCAAGCGCCAGCGCAGGAGGCCGGTCATAGCTATGGCCAGGTATTTACAACCGAATTTTCCCCTTGTGTCGTCTTGCTTCGCGCATGTATGTAGCTCTGCACAGGTTTGGCGACGTCTTTCTGCCCAGCGCTGGCGCAGTCTCCGTCAACAGCCCGCTGCAGATAGCCTCAATGCAATAGAGGCTTGCGCCCAGTCGACTCGGTTTGCCCACGTCCCCATGGCTAATTTTTTCATTCCAACTCGCAGGCCAACCCCTACGCTCAAGACAGCTATGAGCTCCAAGAGAACCCGCAGACGTCTTCCTACCAGAATGGCGGCGCCGCTCCCGGCGCCGCCGCCACGACGTCCAACACCCAGCCTCTCTCTCAGCAAGATTTCCTCGACCGCGTGCAGTCCCTCCGCAACGACATCAATCGCCTGACGGGCGACATTGAGACCATTGGGCAGCTACACCAGCGCGCGCTCGGCGCCGCCGACCCCCAGGCTGACCAGCAGCTCGAGCACTACGTCGCCCAGACCCAGGTTCGCAACACGGCCATCAAGGACGGCATCAAGGGCCTCGAGCGCGACCTCGCCCGCACCTCGGATGCCACCCGCAAGACGAAGCAGACCCAGCTGCAGTCCCTCAAGACATTTTTCAAGTCGGAGCTCGACTCGTACCAGAGCATCGAGCGCGAGTACAGGCAAAAGTACAGGGAACAGATCGCCAGACAGTACCGCATCGTCAACCCGGAGGCGTCGGAGGAAGAGGTCCAGCAGGCCACCGAGGCTGATTGGGGCAATGAGGGTGTTTTCCAAACTGCCGTAAGCTTTTTTTTTTTTTTTTTGGTCTTGTTCCTCGCTTCCCTCGTATTTCTTTTTCTTCAAATCTTCCAATGCCAGCTCTGCGCGGACAAGCTTTGCTAGTCTACCCGTCACATCCGCAACGATGACTGCTTAAATCACCCGCTTTCAACTTTCTGGTGAGATAAAAGAGACCTCGAGCTAAAACACCTTCACAGCTCCGCACAAATCGCTCCGGCCACGCCTCCTCCGTCCTCGGCAACGTCCGCGCCCGCCACAATGAGCTGCAGCGCATTGAACAGACCCTCACCGAGCTCGCCGTCCTGTACCAGGAGCTGGCCACCATGGTCGAGCAGCAGGAGACCATCATCGTCGACGCCGAGAACAAGGGTCAGGACGTCGTCGATAACCTTGAGTCGGGCAACCAGCAAGTCAGCCAAGCCAGTAAGAGCGCTCGCAACCGCCGCAAGCTCAAGTGGTGGTGCCTCTTTATCGTTGTCCTCATCATCATTGCCGCCGTTTTGGGCATTGCCTTGGGCATCACCCTGACCAAAAATGCCACCAAGTCGTGATTTTGTCAAGGGGAGAAGAGAAAAAAGGAAGGGACCATGGCTAAATACAACGGCTCGAGCGGCAGAAAGCTAGCGTCGCACGACTGCTAGGAAAATTCTATACCAGCGGAAATGCTTGCACTTTGATTAAATCCTGGCCAGATTACACGCTAATGCGGAGGAAGGCTAATGAGTAGGGAAGGTAATCTACCAACGGGATATCGGACGATTCAATGTATGCTCTTCACGTAATCCTGTATAAGAATCAAACATAATAGGTTCAACGGAGTACTTTGTCAAGTACCATGCTTGGGGCAAAACGAACATGTTTGTTCGCTGAAACGACACATGTTGTTACCTATTCCAGGAACAAGGGAGTCGCCAAAAAGTAGATGAGAGAAGTTTTCATTCATGGAAATGCGAGAAAAAACCAGATAATACCACAAGGATGATGATTGTGGGGGGGGATGTACACAAGAAAGAGGCGCCTTTTCCCAATCGCAGCGAGATACAAGAAAAAAGAATTGTAGCTGCCTCTCTCTACCAAAAAAAATTGACCTTTCTTTGCCAGTCCCAAGAAACATTACAAGAAAATCCTCGGCGTTTTTTGCCGTCTTCCTCGTCGGAGGGGGGGGGGGGGGTTTGACAGGGGAGGGGGAAAAAAATCAAAAACAGACCGTCGTCATGAGCGTATTACTCGCATCCCTCCGTCAGAGACACCATCGTACATTGTCGCTCACACCTTTTTTTCGTTTCCCTTTTGTATTAATGCACACACAACCGCGTCGTGGTTCAACATCGTTGCACTTCTTAAACGCCCATGCGAAGACCGCCACCGGCTCCCGAGGCGGCGAGCTTGGCTGCGAGCTGGGGGTACTTTTCCGTCACCTTGACCTGCGTTCTCGTGGCCTCGGCATAAGAAAGGGCATTGACGATCTCACCTTCGGTACGGGCAAGCTCGGCGGCGCGCTCAAAGTACTTGAGGGCCTTGGCGACCTGGTTCTGCTGCAGAAGGAGCTGGGCCATGGTGGCTACGGCAATGTCGCACTCGGGGTCAATGATGAGAGCCTTTTCGCACAAGTTTTCAGCCTCCTTAAAGTCCTGCTTCCACTGGAACAGAGCGAGCGCCTTGTTGATCAGGGGCAACACATTCATAGACATGGGCTTGGTCTGCTTCTCCATCTCCACAGCAGTGTCGAATTTCTCAACGGCTTCGCTAAAGTTGCCCTGGTCGAGCAGCAGCTCACCGTAATAGTTGTATACATCGGGAACCTTGGGGAAGTTCTTGATGCAGCGGCGGAAGGTAGCCATGGAAGAAGCAATGGAGCCCATCTTGTACTGTGTCACACCAAGCTGAATGTGGGAGAAGATGAAGTCCTTGTCCAGATCAATCGACTTCTGGTAATCCTTCTGGGCCTCGGAGAGATCACCTCTGATGAAGTTGGCCTGGGCGCGGTGGTAGTAGACGTCAGGATCGTTGGGGTCCTGCTTAAGAGCCTCGGCGAATTCGCGGTCTGCTTCGGCGGTCTCGCCAAGCTCGAGACTGATGCTGGCGTGCTTAATGTAGCTCTGGGTCATGGTGGGGTCCAGCTCAATGCTCTTGTTAAAATCCTCGGTGGCGGTAGCGTGGTCGCCAAGCAGTGTGCGCATAGTGCCGCGGCAGTTGTAGGCGAGCGCCTCGTTATCACCGAGGTCACCAAGCTCAATGGCCTTTTCAAACGCCAGACGAGCCTCTTCGTATCCTTCGGAAGTGCGTTTCTCAAGGCCCTGAAGGCCATGCTGCAGCTGACCAAGACCGGTGTCAAGAGATAGCTCGGCAGAGTCCGCAAGACCGGCGGGGCGAGGCTTGGGACGGAAGCTCTGGAGGTAGTTGCCGACAAAGATGGGGCTGGGAAGCTTGGGAGAGCGCGAAGACATCATCTCCTTGGCCTTGACCTCGGCAAAGGTCTTGAGCAGGCGTTCAACAGCCTGTGCGGTAGCATCGTTTTTGAAATTATCAATGATGCACGAGGCAGTAAAATCGAGGAGAGCCTCGGAGTACATTTTCTTGTGCTCGTAGGCGGTGGCGCGGCGATTAATGGCCTTGATGTAGTCGGGGTCCATGGTGATGGCGGCGGTGGTATCCTCAATCACGGTGTCCCAATTTGACGTGGCTGCATGGCATGCAGCACGGTTCGAGTAGAAGACGGGGTCAGGCTTGCAGAGGATAGCCTTGGTGTAGAGGTCGATGGCTTCGTTGTAGGCCTTGTCGCCGTACGCCCTGTTGCCAGCCTGCTTGAGTTGGGCAGCATACTGCTCGCGCTGCTCCTGGGTAAGGGTCTGCACAATGGCTTCGTCGACCTCGGGGAGCTCGTCGACGACGCGAGCAGTGGAAGTCTTCGGTTGCGAGGACGCAGGGGCGGACTGGTTCTCGGCGGCTTTGCGCTCGGCCTCCTTGCGCTTGCGACGTTCCTTTTTGCTGAGCTTGGGGACTCCGTCGCCTTTTGATTTCTGCGATAGGCGGGCATTGTTAGTAATCAATACTATTTGACGGAGGATGATCCGAGTGAAAATGGTCGATGACGTCGGATAGCTTCTGAATCCGAGATGGCACTCACAGAGTCCGAATTGAGATAGTATACAGCGCCAGCACCAGTTATAACAACAGCGACACCGGCAATAGTATATACAACGGCCTTGTTCTCGGAAGCCCATGAAGTAATGCGATCCCAGGTACTGGAGGAAGCGCTGACGGGCACCGCGACCGGGCGGACGGCGGGCATGGAAGGTAGGGGGTTCGACATTGCTGTGGAAGAAGTAGAATACAATGCCTGGAAGAAAAGGAAAGAGTTACAAGGAATAAAGAAGAGATAAGCAAATAAACGAGGAATCAGAGCAAGGACAATCCCGTGATGCAGTGAATTGCAGGTGGGGAGGACCGATGCGAGTAGGGAGAGCTGTGACAGCAGAAGCTTCTGGGTCGCGGAGCAGAAAAAAAAGACGATTGCAGCCGAGAGGTGGTGTGGTGTGTGGTAATTTTGCGGCTGCAGCTTCCTCCGTCCTGTACCGTAGGCCGTAATGGAGGCCGACCAGCCAACGGTCAGAGTGCCTTAGTCATCAGATACCTAGGCAGGTAAGGTACCTACCTGAGAGTTGTTTGACGGGGAACAGTCCACTGAAATCCACCCTGGCTGGCCGCAAACGCCCACTGCAATGTGCTTTTTCAAAGCTACAGTGACAGTGTACCTACCTATATATAGGCCGCAGTCTGCTACTATTAACTAAATAAGACCTAATAAGTTGCGAATAGGCCACAAAATAATTTGGGCTCTGCTCGAGTTGCCTGAGGCACTGCACTTGTGACCTGGCTCGACGCGATTTTACTGCCACACTGCCAATGATTCTCGATTGTGTGGTGCTATAACTTAGTTAGCAGTTACGTTTTGTCTTAGAACTATCATGACATTGCTGGCACATGCCATCATTGTGCCGATGTAAATAGGCAAGCACACATGACGAATATGCGCGCAATGATCAATCTGATAGTACATGCAGTAAAGTCATAAACAAGCTGACCTGCTTTATAACTTCTGTACCCAGTATTTTCATCTACGCATTTTCGTCTCATTCTCGCAGCCATGGCTATATTCGTCCTTGCAATTACCCCAAGCGCTTGTGGATATGGCATATTTACACGATGACTCCTTCTCCCACTAGAAAAATCCGTGCCGTCATACATCTTCCTGTTGAGGTATCCGAATATATATATTAAAGCCCGACTTTTCCAGCTTACCAGTCGACCAAGTCATCCCAGCATCAGTCGCCCAAGCACTTCATCATGCCTGGAACTGACAACTTCTGCATCTTCACCTCGCTGCGTTATGATCCTAGCCTGCAGCAGGTACCCAGTCGTGGTTTTCAGCATGCCGCGTGGAACTACAATCACGTATCTCCATTTTACTGTTTAGATTATCATCGCGATCGTCTACTTCGAGCCGCCACTCACTGGGGCTGGCAGTCTGCTATCGACGCCCTCGCTGGTGAGCAAGCTCTCACAAGGCTGGCCGACTCTGCCAATGAGTTCCTTGGCACATCTCAGATGACGCCGGTGCGACTCCGAATAATCGTACACGCGCATGGCACGCTCGAATTCCAGAAATTTGATACACCAGATGCCGCGCTGGAGAATCTGTTTCCCTCGTGTCTCCCCGCACCAGGTGCTACGCCAGGCGACATGGAAGCCCGGCGATCCGTCGAGTACGCGCTCCTCCGTGACAGTGCCTTCATACCGCCCTCTGAATTTACGCACCACAAAACATCCAAGCGAGACATGTACAACGAGGCACGATCTCGTGCCGGCATTAACGCGGGCGACTGCAAGGAAGTGCTCATGGTCAATGCGCAAAACGGCGAAATCATGGAGGGCAGCATCACCACGCCTTACTTTTGGAGGAATGGCCGGTGGGTTACACCTCCAGTTTCAGCCGAGTTCTCCGGTATGGACAGCGGAGGCAACAACGGGACATCGAGGCGATATGCCCTCGAAAAGTAGGCATCTTCATCCCAGCGTATGACTAGAGCGAGCTAACGATGTGACAGCAAACTCGCGGTAGAGGAACCAGTCAAGGCAGAGGCCTTGGTTGACGGCGAGGAATGCTGGATCAGCAACGGTGTGTCTGGCTTCATTGCGGCGCAGGTGCAGTTGAGCAAGCAGGCAACTGGGTAGCGATGATAGATAAACGCATCTCGGACCGTCAGTTGCCTTTGCGGGATTATGACACTCTCAGATCGAACGTCACTTTTTGTATGAACTAATCAATATCCGCAGCGAGCAACAGAAAGTGCATATAAATTGAGACTTTTACTTGAAGGACAAGTGGAGGAAGGAATGATGTGATTGATAATCTATCCTTATGTCTATGGAAAGTTATAGGCTCCTTTGTATAGGTGACTCTTACCGATCTATTCTTTGATGAAGGGTAGACATAGTTTGCCCTGTATCATGTTCTGTCACGCTTGTTCAGTGCATTGCTTGTCCTGCATCGTACCGTAGCCAGTGAAGGTGGGCAATTTAGAGTTAATCGACATTTTTTGAGTCACAAACGGAGAAAGAGAAATACTTAGAAAAAGAACAGGTAGAACAGACGCGCGCGGCACCCTTGTCAAATTTCTGACCGCTTATAATTGTTGAATGCATCCCTTAAGAGAAGGCTTCGAGACGTTGACGCGCAAGCCTTACGAAGCACAAGCATGCGGCAAGTCTCCCTATCAACATGGTGGGCCACACTGCCACACTACACACGTGCAAACGCGCTGAGATAACCAATGTAGCTGCCCGCGCTGCGCAAGCTCCCTCTTCGTAATCTTCGAAAAAAGTCTGCGTTGGAGCCTTTCTGTCTGCAGGACATTGCTGTACCTAGGTCGGCATGTCTGTCGCCCAGGCAGAGGCCGCCGTGAGGACGGGCCAAGATGAGTACCGCGCAAAGCGCTACAAGCACGCGCTGGCTCACTTTACCAGAGTATGTCTGTCGAAGGAAACGAGCACTATGCCGCTTCCGAGTCCATTACCCTGCGAGCTGATTCATTCTAATCTATTTTCGCCTTCATAGGCGATGCTCTCCTGCAGATGCAATCGCGGCATGAAGAGGGATCGCTGCTCGTGCAAGAATTTTGAGGCTGTGGTGGACAAGGGCGGCTCCATCTTCCACGAGGCCATGTATACCTGCTCCTGTTCTGTCGGCAAAATGTTTAATAAATGCGACAATCCTGTTCACATCAAGGCATTGGACTACAGGGCAGCCACATTTGAGTCGATGAAGGAGCTTGATCGGGCCAGAAGAGATGCGGAATGGATACTCGAGCTGGCTCCTCGTCTCCCCGATGTGTGTGCGCGCACCAGCCCCATGGCTGGTATGAAATAAAAAAAGTATCCGTGAGCTGACAAGTATATAGGGATATCTACGATTGGGAAAGATTGCTCGGCTACAAAAAAAGGATGAATATGCCTGGAAGATATACAGTGCCGGTGTCGATGCTGGTAATGCGAATCGCATGGCCACCAGCCCGAAATTTCAGGTTGGTTCACCCTTTGCATATTCTTCCAAGGCTTCATACTAACTAATCTATGCAGCAATTATATAGTGCGCGGAACAAGCTTCACATGCGATACTGTCGCAAGGATCCTATCTTTCTACCCTCGGAATTGTTCGTTTGGGTTCTCTCATACTGCAATCTAGTCCAGAGAGTGTAAGTATTGCTGCAACACCAGGTTAACATGTGGATTCATACTGACGCTGTAATCCAGACGGTGCTTGAAGGTCTCCAAGCAGTGGCAGCGGACGCTCATGTCGCGCGATTTCGCCAGTCTGTGGAAAGACCTCGACTTTACAGGCTCCTCGACACCTCGACGGCCACCGCGCATAGACTTTCTCAAGAAGCTCGTCGCCAGCGTCGGACGCGACGTGCGGAGGTTAGTCATTGAAGAACAGAACCGCCGGTTTCAGCTCTCGCAAGCCAAGCTCTTCATCCTATTACAGGGAGCAGTGCGGCTGGAGCATCTCGAACTCAGCTGTCCCGACCACACCCTCCGGATACCGCCGACGGCAGGCGTCTGCAAAACCCTCAAGACTCTTTCGCTGCTGTTGTTTGCCGCAGAACCAAAGAAGTCCGCTATCGGGCTGGATTATATACCGGCGTGCGCCTACCCCTTTGAGCTTTTGAACCCCGTGGCCGAAACGATAGAAACGCTTCATCTTTCTGGTCTGCCCATGAGCTGGTTCCGGGAGCAAGACGTGCCTTGCATGCCCAGACTGAAGCATCTACACTTGCAGATGCGCACGGGCTCAACAGCCCTATTTCCAATTGTAGGTCCAGCAAGCCCTCGGAAATGCTTGACGCCCACTGACTTTTCTTTGCAGCTGCACATGGGTTCGAAAACCCCTGCCTTGGAACAATTGTGGCTGCAAGATACGCTGCCCGACCGTTCCAGCGACTGGGAGTACGAGTGGAGCAAAATTTGGCCAAACTTCAAAGCTTTGATCGTTGCTGGGAGTAACTCGAGCACGGCCGCTCGCTTCTCCATCAGCCTCATCATACGATTGTTGTCGTCGCTGAACCATGGTCACAAGCTGGAATATATCGATCTAGACTTACCATGGAGCCCCAATCCAGACGCCGTCGCCATAGAACCTCTGACTCTCGAGCCAGGCCCGGCCATTCAAAAGGTCTGGAACATGGCCGGCACTGTGTTGGATCCCGAGTGTAACTGGCAGAATGAATACAGAAGCTTAAAGGCCATCCGGCTGGCCAATGCCGTGCTCGATCCGGAGAGCCTGCAGCAAGTGGCGCGGCGCCAGGCCGCCGCTGGCCAGCTTCATACCTTGGACCTCGTGTTCCCGCCAGAGTCCCTCGCCACGCCGGCCGGGGCCGTCAGCTCAGCCCACCTCGCCAGGTATGAATGGCTGGCCGGAGCGCCGGGAATTTGCTGCATGTCCATCTCGCAATTTCGGTTTCGCCCTTTTCCCAGGACCTCTGACGACCTACCTTTACCGGCGTTTCTCGCTACGTTTCCAAAACTCGAGACGCTCGAGATCCGATCCGAACATTACGATGAAGCGGAGATGTGTTCCGTAATTTCAGCCATTATCAAGGAGACGAAGACGCTCAAGCTCATATACCAAAACCAAATACGAGGCGCGTTGATGGACAAGCTTGGATCGGCGGCAGCAAAACACGGTGTCAAGGTAGTGTTTGGCGAGCGGCCGCGGGAATGGCCAGTCCCAGTCACGCCATAGAAGAAACTGAAATATATATAAATTCTATTGCTTATGCTGCCCAGTTTCTTGATCATCCCATCGTCGCGTTTCTATACAGTGCATGCCTGCAAAACTTCCAAACCGTGACTTTAAATCTAGCAATTGACTTGATTCACTAGCCTTTAAGTTAGGCCCTGCCGACCTTGAATGACAGTACCTAGTCATCTGTTAGTCTTGTTTCCTCCAAACCGGGTTTAGGACTTACATCATGCTTGCCAACAGCCACGAGGTCGTCTTCTGACACTCTCATATTGCCGACGCCTTCCACATACGCTATTGGCGCATCTCCCATGACTTTACGCGCCACGTCTCCCACTGTCAAGCCCTTTCTGACCAAGACACAATCTTTGAATACGTGTTTCGCATCATTCGCACCCGTCGTAAACGTCGACACGTTACGCACGGGGAACACGGGCACCAAGCCCAGCAACTCCGCCGCCTTGGAGAGCACCTGCACAACGCCGGTGGAGCCGAAGCGGTACAGCACCATGTCCTTGAGGTTTTCTATCCGGTTGCGGTTCTTGTCATCGAGCTCTCTGAGGCCGCCACCGTCCGGGTCGCCCTGCTCGATGAGGTCCTCGCGCGTGTCGACAAACTCGCTGCCCTCGACGTACTTTATGTAGTTTTGCTTGGCCATTTTGCGGAGAAAGATTTCGGACACGGCCGAGCACAGCACGATGCTGCCCGGGTCCTGCATCTTGGCAATCTTGGCAATGTTCTTGTCCGCGTCCGGGTGGTCAATCTTGTTGAGCGCAATCACGGTGGGGAATTTTTCGTCGATGAAGGCGTTGACGACGCGCTCGACGGTTGCGTCGGACCACTCCTCGAGCGGCTCCTTGAGAGCGACGCGGTCGAGCGTGCGGTTGACAATGGCCATCGTGGAGCCGTAGCCCGAGAACTGGAGCTGCAGCGTCTCGGCGGCCGTAGCCTTGACGGCGACGTGGCGCCGGCGGAGGGAGCCCCATTTCTGCAGCAGGTTGCCGAGGATCCAGGCGACCACCTCGCTGCGCAGCCAGGCGATGTCGACCGAGGGGTCGTAGCCGCGGGTTTCCTTGCCTTCGGCGTCGACGGTACCCGACGCGTCGACGACGTGGATCAGCGCGTCGGCGTGCCGCAGGTCGTCGAGGAACTTATTTCCGAGGCCCTGACCCTGGTGGGCGCCCGGCACCAACCCAGCCACATCGAGCAGCTCAATCGGCACCGAGCGCCGACCCGCGACGCACGCACCGTAGTTGGGCTTGCACCGGTCCGAGACCTTGAAGCGCGCGCAGGCGCAGTCTATTTGCAGGTAGCCGATTGCTCGCTGGGGGTCGATGGTTGTGAAGCTAAGGGGAGAGGCGCGTGGTTGGTTAATATTCGGCGAACGGCTGGGGCGGAGAGGGGCATGTAGGGCGTTGCAAGACGTGGGATAAACGCTCACGGAAAGTTGCCTAAAGGGAGGTATGTGATTAGTACGAGCTGCCATTAGAGAGGCGGTCGGATAGGGGCAGGAGGTAAGAAACGTACCGACTTTGGAGGTCGCATCAGTCAAGCTATTCAGCGTACTGCTTTTGCCCGCAGAGGGCTTTCCCACGAGCCCAATGAGGGGATCGCGAGGCATGGCGGGGTATCTTTATGTGCGAACGACAGAGCAAATATCGGCGGGCTGGGAGCCACAGGAATACACACGGCAGTTCTGTTTCGTCGTCTGATTTGACATGCAAAGACGTATTACCAATTCCAGGTTGTATGACTGCGCGTCGCAACGTCCTATATCAGGGTCATTTGTCGATCAAAACGCATCCAGAAAATTTACATGCCACTTTTTTAAAGTACCTACCTAGCTTTCTCAGCATGACGTACTAATTTTTGGTGGAGCATGTGCGGAAGCTCCGCCTGCCACCCCGAGGTTTGTGGCCGATATTGGAAACCTTTCCGGCCGCTCAGGTTGAAGATTGCATTCACCGCCGAATCGAAGTGACAAGCGTTTATCCGAGACAGTAGGTCTCACACCAAGACCGCGCCGCTGGGGGTTTTCAGCATGCCTGCCACTCCTCAACTACCCATCGAGTCTCTGCCCGCCTGGGCCACCCTGCAGGATGTGAAGCTCCAACAGGTTGGCATGCGCCACGTCGACGGCAAAGGCTATGGGCTCGTTGCCGAGAATGCAATAGATGCCTCGGAAAATTTGAATGATGCTTTTGAAATTATGAGAATTTCCGCCGAGCTTGTGTTGTCAAGAGAAGCTGTTGAGGAGTATGCCAAGGTGGATCAGCACTTCAAACAACTCATAGAGACCCTGGGGCGAAAGGTACACAATACCTTTAATTATATCGAATAAACCTAGACTAATGGCTCTGCATAGTCGACCCGACTCGAGATCATGCTCTATTTACTGGTGCACATAGTCTCGGCAAGACATACTGGGGGGAGAACGGGGCGTTGTGTGTTAACACCATGGAGCGAATATATCAAGTTTCTACCCAAGGATATTCCTGTCCCTACCTTGTGGTCAGAGCCTCATCGGCTACTTCTGAGGGGGACTTCGTTAGAGGTAGGGTACTTGATACTTTACTCGGATGAAATAGGCATCTTTATCGCAGGACTGACACCTACCGCGCTGCAGGATGCCCTGGAAGCCAAAACCGCCGCACTAGAAAGTGAATTCAATACGCTGCGAGATACCTCAGCAGGCCTAACCTTTTGGAATCAACTACTGTGGGAGGCGGACGGAGCAATGCTGTCTGATTGGTTTCTCGTCGATGCTTGGTATAGATCTAGATGCCTCGAGCTCCCCCAAGCCGGCCACGCCATGGTCCCTGCGCTCGACATGGTAAATCACTCCACAACGGATGCGACAGCCTACTACGAGGAAGAGGCGAGCGGAGATGTATCACTCCGGATCCGGCCGGGCGTCAGCGTTGCTGCGGGGGACGAGATCAACATCTCGTACGGCGACAGCAAGTCGGCGGCCGAGATGCTCTTCAGCTACGGCTTCATCGACTCGGGTAGCAAGACGCGGCAGCTGACTCTGTACCTGGAGAGCTTCCCGGACGACCCCCTCGCCATGGCAAAGCAGCGCGTGTTTGGTGGCGCTCCCGTCGTCACGCTCCGCCAGACCGAGGGCGACGACGACACCACCAGCGGCAAGATGTGGAAAAGCGACTTTGCGTACCTAATGGTCCTGAATGAAGAAGACGGGCTCGACTTTCGCATCCTACAAGACGACGCAGGCGACAGACAGCTGAGAGTTTTCTGGCAAGAAGAGGATGTGACGGGGCGAGCGGACGACTTTGAGACGCTGCTCCAAGATGACCCTCTGCACGCATTGTTCCAACTCAGGGCCGTGACTGTGATACAGGAATGCGCGGCGAACCAGCTGGAGAAGCTGGCAGCCGCCCCGAGTGGTGGACAACTCGAGCCCTTGGTTGCAGCAGGCATCATTGGTCAGGAACATGTGGACCTGGTCTCGACTCTCAAGAACATTGAGCGGTCCGTACTCGAAGCCGTATTGGAGAATTTAGAAGAAGAGGTACGTACTAACTCCATTCATTGTCTTCTGACTTGTCAATTCGAGCTACGGACGAAGAAAGACCCCTTGCAGGCCTGCTTCAGATTGCCATCTGATACATGGCATGCATGCACATTGCTTTTTGGTTCTTGTTACGTTGGTACGGCAAGGTTCAAAACTAACGCGTACCCCCATTGACAACAGAAATCCCAGCTTGTTGCGCGCGAAAGTGTGGTGGCGTATTTCGGGTCGATGGAAGATGACCAAAACGAGTTAGCACAGGACGACTCAATCGCGCCAGCTAATGAAGAAGACGACTTCAGCTAGCGAGTCTTACTGACTTTAATCCCACCTCACTGGCTCGGCTACGCTCATTGCCAAAGGCTGACCGGGCCTACTGAGTAGTGATGAGACTTGCCGTGACGGAATGTTGGCTTGACACCCCAGGACTGCTGAAAAATCCCTTGATCCAATGGAGCGAAAGTCAGTAGAATATAATCCAACATGGTCAATAACCTACAATCGAAGCGTGCTGAAATCCTACCCAAAGATCTAAGAGCCGCGATTTTTGTTCTGGAAGGCTTCGTCTCGTGCCATTTTGGGGTGCGGGGGAGGCTCCCGGAATGTTCGGGGCAAGAGGGTTGCGTGTTGGGCGTGTGCACCACCCGCATTCGCCCGCTTTTTCGCTTGGAAGCAACATGACGGGTTACGGCCCACCCCCGGATTTACATCAGTGATAGTTTGGCAATTTGTCGCTAGGTACGGAGTACATATGTATCTGTAGTTGGTTTGCATTTGCGAAACTGGTGCGTGGCTGGCTTTTGGTGCTGCGCCAGCCAAGCATCTGGGCACCACTGCACCACTGCAACGCTGTAGCGTTAGTGTATGGCCACACGACACAGTGGACGACAAAGCCGGCACATACACTCCCCACTGTAGGTACCCTAGGTAAGGTACGACGCTTGTCCAAATGAAGCCTGGGGGTCTGGGAAGGGGAAGATGCCAATATCATGCCATGTCATGGCAGACAAGGAACGTAACGGGTCCTCTGTGGCGACTTGTTCCCCAAGCTTGCCCAGCCTTGCCAGTTGTGGATTCCGGCAGTTTATCCCACCACAGTTACCGACTTGTATTCATAATACAGTCTCCGTTCTCCGTTCTCCGTACCGAGTACGGAGTACTGTCTAGGCATTAAGACCAGTGCTCCATACTTTGTATGGGGTTTGCTGTCCGGACCCGCACCAGATTACGCCCAATCTTTCTTCATTTGGCTGGGGTACGACTCTTCGACTTCTTCTTCCCCTTCTATTATTACTCTCCACCACAGTCTGTGAAAAGACCTGTTGCTTTTGGGCATTTTGGAGATTATTTTCCGCTGTCGAATCCTGACTTGTGCCCTATCATCCTGTCCAGGCTTCTGTCGCCGTCTTCTTCCAGTTGAACGCGCCGCTGTATGCGGTAACTATCTACTAGGTAGTTAGATAGCCACTTCCGCTTACCCGAGCCACACAAGACTCGCCCATTCTTAGTCAACGGCTACGGCAGTCCCTTTACCACGCTTGCACGCCTCGTCCGTCTCTCCGCTCGCGGTAATAACCCAGAACTTGTTTCGAACAAACAGCCCAAACTGCAAAGAAACCGGCCAATACGAGGCGAATACGCATCAATATTTTCCCGCGGTGGTGCTGCACCAGGAGACTGGAAACTTTCTGAACTCTGCAAAGCGAACGCGCACGAAAAACATACCTCTCCAACTGAGCGAATCAGCGCCGCAACGCTTCACCAAAAACGCCGACCGTTGTGCAAAATCGCCCAAGATGCCCGGCATTCTGCCCATGAAGGTGATCAAAGTCGGCACCAGCGCTCAGAGCCGCATTGCACAGGCGTGTGACCGCTGTCGCAGCAAAAAGATCCGATGCGATGGCGTCCGACCGACTTGCTCACAATGTGCCAATGTCGGCTTTGAATGTCGTACTAGCGACAAGCTTTCTCGTCGTGCTTTCCCTCGAGGCTATACAGAATCTCTCGAGGAGCGCGTGCGTGCTCTGGAAACCGAAGTTCGCGAACTGAAAGATTTACTGGACGAAAAGGACGAGAAGATTGACATGCTCTCCGCCATGCACAAGGGTCAGCGGCGCCCCTCTACTTCATCTGCGTCGCCATCACTTCACCATGACACAAGCGCAAACAGTACTATCTCAAAAGATGTCATTTCTGACAAGAAAGACACATTTCGCGTCCAGGCATCACCACTGTTACTCGGCGTGGAGAACTCGGATGCCTACTTTATGGGCGCATCCAGCGGTCGCACGTTTATTAGTAAGTTATCTTTCGCTGACATTGTCCAAGTCTCCCTGCCGCCTTTTCTAGCAATCGCCCACACCAGATTTGCTGACCTTTTCCTCTCCCGATAGCGGCCTTGAAGCGCAGGCTGCAAGAGAGCGGGAAACCGTGCAGCGAGTTCAACCCCGAGGCTTTTCTGCATGTGCAAGGCTGCCCACCACTCACGCCTAACCCACCCGAGGTATCTCTCAGAATACCACCTCGTCTATTTACCGACAGATGCGTAAATGTATACTTTCAGGAATGGGCACCCTTGTTCCCCGTCCTTCACAAGCCTACATTTTTACGCGTCTACGAGGAGTTCGTTGCCGACCCCGAAAAGGTCAAGTGCAACTACAAGGTCGCCCAGCTGCATCTCGTCTTCGGCCTTGCAGGTCTTTCATCCTCGGGTCCTGATCTGGATCAGCTGGCAGCATGTGAGCGACAGTGGGCCGCTGCCCTTGAGGTAATTCTGTTGGAGAATACCATGAGTGCTCTCCAGTGCCTCGTGCTTGCACTGCTCTACTGTTCTCTCACGGCGGACTATAGGCGCCTTCAACATTACAAGTCTATCGCTGTCGGCTTAGCCTATCGCCTCGGCCTTCATCAGAGCCAGAAGCGATTTTCTTTTGGTGCTTTGACACTCGAAACGCGAAAGAAGGTTTTCTGGACACTATATACTGTCGATTGGTAGGCATCACCAAGCCATGTTCACCTTGTTTGGACACGACAACTAATTCTGTCATAGCTTCTCCGCCGCCACGTTGGGTCTTCCTAAGCTGCTGCGTGAAGATGACTTGCAGGTCGAATATCCCTCTGATGTAGATGACGAATATGTCACCGAAAAGGGCTTCCAGCCCACTCTTCCGGGTGAGCATACGCGTTTGTCCAGTGCTCTAGCCCTCTTCCGCGCAACCCGCATATTGGCCAAAGTTCTCGAAAGGAATTATCCTTCTGCTACCACATATGAACTTTCATTGCAACAAATGACTGTTTTGGAGAGTGAATTGGATGGCTGGTATGATGCGCTACCGGGACACCTAAAGTTGAGGTTTGCACAAGATAAGCCGTCCACTGATATTACTGGAAGCCGGTCTCCTCTTTTGGTAAGCAGTCGACGAATGGCTAGTCCACCATCTCCCTTTGCTAACGCGTATAGGCCCTCGCGTACTACTTCATTCGCACCCTCATTTACCGGCCTGCCATTGGCTCCGGGCTCGGCCATAAGTCGGCCCCGGCGCTCATGTCCGTTGCAGAATCCAGCAAGCACATTATTCAGATATCAGAGCTTTTGGAAGAGCGCAATCTGTCATTCTCTTTCTGTCTGAACAAGGGCGATTTACTTATCATCAGCGCGCTGGCGTTACTGTACCAAGTCACCGACCTCAAAGCAGAAAGCAAGGTGGCTCGGGACAACCAGCGACTTGTCAACTCTGTGATCGGCACTGTTGAGCGGTTGCGATCTCCCGGCTGTGTCGATCTTCGAAGTATCGCCAGCACACTTGTCACTGTAGCTGGCTCATCACTACCGTCGCCAGTGTCCGCTTCGTCTAGTCCGCGTCGCAGCTCAACCTCCAAGTCGCCCGCCGCAGAGCAGCCCACAAGACGAAAAAGTGCAAATGAGAAGAATCAGAAGCATCAGGCACGGCCGCAGAGTGTCGGCACCCTTGACACGTCAAGACGCACGACGATGCCGACACTGGCTTCACCTGACTCTGAGTTGGAAACAGCGCAGAGCCGCGGCTCCTTTGATAGTGTTCAGTCTGAAGGGTTCGGCCAGTCACATGACTATCTATGCATGTCGCAAATGCCGACTGGTAGCCAGAATACGAATGCTCTCCTGGCGACGCGACCGAATCTCGACTACCTCTCTCTCAATACGACGCCCAATGGATCCAGGTCGCAGTCACCGGGTTCCAAGCAGCAATTGCCTCTTGACCGTCAGGCGCAAGTTCATTTGGCGAATATGATGAGCAACACTCAGTTTTCGACCAAGGTTGCAGGTGTCAGTAATAACGAGTGGGAGGCTTTGTTAGGGTCTATGGAAGGCGGTATGGGCAATGTCTACAATGCCATTTACGGAGGCGCAACGCTGGAAAACGAGCCTGCGCTGGCAAGCAAGACGAGTGACTGGTCGCCTGACTCGTGGGATCTCAGCAGCTTTAGCCTCGGCGACTTTACCGCGTCAGAAGCGCCGCAGAGCGTGCTGAGCTTGAGTGACGAGAGCCTGAGCTCGGGCGAGGAAGTCTCACCACCCGCCATGGGCCAAATGGGAGGAAGCTACCAAAAGCAGCTGCAAGCTGCCGCTGGCCGCGAGACATTTAATATGGATACGCTTGCTGGTTATTTGATTTGATTTTTTACATCTTGTTGGTGTAGTTGATGATGAGATTTGCTTTCTATGGAGGCGGCGTATATGGAACGGAGCGACTGTCGAAATTTTTACCTGGGTATGGTTGTTGGAGTCTATGAAATTTTGCCCTCTTTTTGCCGATTATTCTTTTACACCTAAAATGATGTTGATCATTTCTCGCTGCATGTTGCGCGCCACGTGAATGCCTTGGTGCTACCAATGTCCAGGAATTTCAAGACAAACCGCTGCGACTGGTCTGCCCCCAATACTATACTAGCATCCCCGGCCTACCGAACCTTGCGATCAAGGCGGCTACATAACTATGACTCGGAGTAGAAACGTTTCCATGTCACTGAGTCCAAATTGCAGCCCGCCGCCGTCGCATAATTGACTTGACGCCTGTACGGGTAGAGGGCAGAACGACTGGCGGAGTTGCTGCAGGATTTCCTTTTTGTCTCTTATTCCCGATAGGCATGTTGTTTTCCCGAGAGACGAAATGGCCACGGCTGAGATAATATATATAGGTGGATTGATCTTGAAAAATCTTTTGGCAACGAGCACACCAATCATGATTTTGGTCATCATCTTTTGCATGGGCATCGCCGTAACGGAGTCGGACTTTGGTGGGGGTCGCGGTAGAGCCGGACACTCGGTACTTGCGCTATCTCCGGGAGGGCGACCAACAAAGACCAGGCATGTACACCTCGCTATAATACGTCGATGAAATCTTTTCTTCAGCGGTTTTGACCATTTATCTGCATGAGAGAAAAAAAACACAATCCAAATGGAATCCGCTTCTTTATTTGACGAGCTTCCCGATGGTACGTCCTTTCCCCTGGTGCTGAACTTTGGCCAACGGAGCCCAGCCCCCCCTTTGTCGAATCCGAGATATCTCTTGGGTTCATGGCAAAAGCGGGCTTGGAGTTGCCATGGAAGGCGGAAAAGAGAATCGAGAGATAAAAGACGGCTGATCGCAAGTACATGGTAGCACCATTTGCTGCCGCCATCCCCTCAGCTAGGGACCCAACCCGTCTCCTCCCGCAGACGGTCGCGCATCGCGGGTACAAGGCGCAGTGGCCGGAGAACAGCCTCGAGGGCATGCGCGCGGCGGTGCAGGCCGGCGCCCACGGCATCGAGACGGACGTGCACCTGACCAGGGACGGCGTCGCCGTAATGTCGCACGTACGTTTTCTTCTTCTTCTTCTTCTTCTTCTTCTTCTTCTTCTCGTGTTCTTTTGGCAATGAAAGCCCCCCCCCCATTGAAGCGCCAGTCGTCGCTGACCGCAAAAACAGGACGCCTCGCTGAAACGCTGTTTTGGCGTAGCGAAAAGGATTGCGGATTGTGATTGGGAGTACGTTTCGACTCTGAGAAGCGTGAGACGGCCGCATGTCGGGATGCCGCGGTTGAGCGATGTATTGGGACTGCTTACCGAGGAGGGCATGCAAAAGACGTGGTGTGTGCTTGATATCAAGGTATAATAATAACAACAACTGTGTTTTTGTAACGTTCCTTTTTTTTTAAAGAAGAAACACGGGCTAATTTTTGATAGATTGACGACGAGGCGGACCAGCTTCTCTCCAGCATGAGAAATGTGTTGGCGACTACAAAAGGCCCTGTACCGTGGGAACACCGCATCCTTCTCGGCTGCTGGAATGTACGTCCCCCATCGCAACCGTTGATTTCTGGACCAAGAGACCGGCTGACAACGAACAAAACCCCAGGCCACGTACATCACCGCCGCCCGGCGCATCCTGCCCGCGTTTCCCCTCACCCACATTTCCTGGTCGCGGTCCTACTCGGCGCACTTTGGCGCCGCCATGCCCAACCTCGGCTACAGCCTGCACTTTGGCACGCTCTCTGGCGTCCTGGGGCGGCGCTTCCTGGCGCGGCACCACCGCAACCGTCGCGGCGGCGCGCCCGTCATGACGTGGACCGTCAACCAGGACAACTGGATGCGGTGGCTGCTGGACCGCAACCTCGTGCAGGATCGACGCTGTGCTGGCGGCGGCGCCGGCGTGCCGGTGGCGGCGCGGCGGGTGCTGGACGCGGTGATTACGGACGATCCGAGGCAGTTTCGGGAGGCGTGCGCGCGGTGGGAGGACGAGCTGGACGGGACGAGGCCGAGGCCGAGACTGGGATTGGTGAGCCGGGTGCGGAGTGGCTGGGGCGAGGTGCTGGAGGCGGCCAAGCTTACGCTGCTGTGGGTGGTGTTGCAGGCCGTCACGAGGTTTTCGAAAAGGTTGGATACGCTGCCTGACGTGATGAAGCGCAAGGTTCAGTAGGAACCTGTTGGGCCCTCGTTGAAGGTGGACGAGGCGGACTACTAGAACTAATGGGATAGAAATGATGGATTTTTTTTTGCGCAATATCACGAAATAGATACGAATGATTGGGGATCGGTGTGGTTTTGACGATCCCTCCCTCGCTTGAGGTGATTATATGCCATGTTTATGCTATATGATCTCGTGGGCAAAATCCCTATGAAGCCGGGGAAGGACTTTTAGTTGCCCGATCGAAAGCGCGCCGACTAGAGCAAGTTTCGACGGCATCTGTGTGATCAAGGAGAAAGTCGTAGCTACCGCAAAGGCGGAATGGAGCGGATTCGGCGCCATCTTGGGACATTTGTATTGATACAACCACCCGCAATTGTAGACTTGCCCGCTGAGATTCCAACTTGGGGATATTTCAGCTGGTGGAAATAGGTGAAGAGGGCATGAATGCCGACAAGAAAGCATGGAATACAAGTATCGTTGAAGGTAGGTACAGAGGGGCATAAACAATGTACAAAACATGAGCTTAACCTGTCGTCGGTCTCTCTGCAATTTGAGCTCTGGGCTGCTTGGTCCGCTCTGTTTCGCGCGCACTTCAACGAGTAACTTTGCTCTCTCCCGCTTGGAGGAGATTTTCTCGCCCCCAGGCCACCCATTTCAAAGGGGGGGCGTTTTGTTTTCGTTCAATTGACCTTTTTGAGAATGATTTTACGATCCCCTTCTCTGGCTGAGCTAGATGCCATTCATCAGCTCGCATGTATCCAACAAAAGTTCACAAGTTCAGGAGAGTGATTCAGCTACAATATAACGAATAAGCGAGAACCCCAATCACGCTCTCATGATGGGTCTGCGTGAAGAGATCTCGAACCCTCCGCTATACACGCTCAACTAAAAGCGAGGTTTGCGGCATGTAGATGCTGGCCCAACGACTGCCAGCAAAAATTCTCCGAGATTTGACCAAAAGCCTGCCGGAACCCCCGACCTGGAAGAGATACACACCGAAGACTACTCATCTGGAGCTTCCCTCGAGAAACAGACATCACTACTAGACAGCGCAAGGTACTTTAACCGTCATCAGTCCGGCGATGGCGAGGATGCCCCCTTGGCGCGAAAACTGAACTATCGGAGAGTATGATATCGTGTCAATGAGACCACACCATTCGACGCGTCGAAAACAAATAAAATGGGATGCCCGACGTTGGTTTCTGTTGCAGCCTGTGAACGGTCGGACTTTGCGTATGGCCACGGAACAGAAATTTGCCAAAGCCATGAGCCTATTTACTTAAAGTGATGGAAGCCGTGAGTAATATGTCAGCGGTCACCCCCCCCC
>JARJPP010000205.1:0-32886 GCA_030782485.1 Beauveria brongniartii
CCCCCCCTCTTCGAAAATCACTCTTGAGTCTTGCACGTACCCTTCTTCATCTTGCTAATCAGCTCCTTGTTGAAAAGACCCTTTGTCTTTTCGTGCAAGGGGCAGTTGATGGTGACAATGTCGCACTGCGCCAGCATCTCCTCGAGCGAGTCGACGCGGCGGGCGCCAATCTCCTTTTCCGCGGCGGGCGACAGCGGCTGGTAGTCATAGTACAGCAGCTCCTTGCAGTCAAAGGCCTTGAGGCGGCGGAGCACGCGCTCGCCGATGCGGCCGACGGCGACGGTGCCGACGACCTTGTTCTCGAGGTCGTACTCTTGCTTGGCGACGGCGGCCACGTCCCAGTCGCCGCGCGCGACCTGCTCGTGCGCGGGGACAAAGTTGCGGACGAGCACGAGAATGGTCATGACGACGTGCTCGGCGACGGAGACGACGTTGCTGCCGGTGACTTCGGCGACGGTGATGCCGCCGTTGGTCTTGTTGGCCGCGTTGAGGTCCACGTGGTCGGAGCCGATGCCGGCTGTTACGGCGAGTTTGAGGTTCTTGGCCTTGGCGAGGCGCTCGGCCGTGAGGTAGCCGGGGTGGAAGCTGGTGGGTGTGGGAAGAGAAGTGGTTAGCTGAGGGCGGCGGGTGAGGGCGAAGGAGTGGGGGTGTGGGAGATGGGGAAGGACGCGCTTACGGAGTGGTGATGATGACTTCGGCGTCGACGAGCTCTTGGTCAAACTTGGAGTTTTCGCCCTCCTTGTCAGAGGTGGTGACGAGGGTGTGGCCCTGGTCCTCGAGCCACTTGCGCAGGCCGAGCTCATTCTCGGTGGTGCCGAGAAGTTCGGGAACCTATAGGGATGATCAGACATGTTAGCTTGGTTGTTCGTAGCTGCGATGTGGAACAAGTCGAGTCTTGGAATAGCGTCGATTGTTGGCGTCGTCGATCTGGATCTGCTAAAAGCTAACCCCCCCCCCGCGTTATCAAGCTGTCAAGCTCGTTGCGGTTGGGTCACTAGCGAAGCACCAATAAGAGCAAAGCTTGCAACCGTATCCAAGACAACAAAGCAAATTCCTTGACGTGACTGGTTCGGCCAAACAGTGGGCAAAATAGGCATAGAAAAAAAAAAAGAAAAGACTAACCTGCTCGGCGTGCTTGCCGCCGTCGTAGAGAACAAGAAGAACTTTGACCTTTTCGCGGGCAGTGGTCAGCGCACGAATCGATGAGGGAACGAGGCCCGGAGATGCCGTCGGCGCTCCGCCGCCCAGCTTGGTGTAGACGGGCGCCGCCGCCGCGCCGCCGCGGACGACGGCGGCGTGTCGGAGAACGGGCGAAGGAGCGCACGAATGGAAGAGCGCCGAGCGGGATGCCGCCACCAGAGGCAAAGAACGGGATAAAGGGCGGAAAGATACCATTGTGAATGAATTTTTTTTTTTTGCTGCGTTTGAGGGCAGACAAGAGTTGTATAAGATCGAGAGTGGGAGGGAGGGAAGGAAAACGGAGTAGCTTTCCCTTTTTATACGAGGTGGGTGTGTGTGTGTGTTGATAGTCTTGTCGCACTACCGCTTATGAAAAAACTAGTTCTGTATGTGTCAAAAAGTATGTATGATGCAGGAGGAGGGGGACGCTTCGAGCGAGCATCCCGCGCGTCTTTATACATTTCCCGCTTGCACGTCTCCTCTAGCAACGCCCATGTTGGGGGCATCTCTGGGCTTACCCCTCCTTTGTGACGGGAGGGACCCTCTCCCCTCGTCCAATCTCAAAAAGTCCTCACAATTACAAGATGGAGGGGAGAGGAGGGGTGAGGGCGGCGGAGATTTGCTCGGCGAGGCTGTTGCTGCAGACAAAACGTCATGACCCCCCCCCCAGCAACGGGCGAGTCGAACGGCCCCATTTGCCCGGTGAGAAAGGCAAACCTCGCAGCATTTTCGGCATGTTCACTTTCTTTCCTCTCCCAAATCCGTGGCGTTTTCGGCTTGTAGTAAAAATGGTGGTCAGAGACCGGCCGCTGCACCCGCAAGTCCAAGGCGGACAAGCTAAACCCGCCCGCCGCCCGTCCGTTCACTGTCGTGGGGGTGATGGGACTTATCTCGGGTTTCGGTGTTGCAAAATCACCTCTCCACTTTCGGCTGAAGCTGGACTGGGTGTGTGACAGAACAAGCCAGAACGTGTGCCTACCTAACCCTTGTGGCTTGCTTTAGGCTAATTATGTCTTTTTGGAGGGGGTAACTTTGCCGTGGTGTGGTGCATCGACTTTGACAAGAAACGTAATAAAGGATGGGCACTACTAGTTACAGCATTTGCCAAGCGTAGCTGTGGTGTCGCACCGGACGACGCCTTGCCCAAGGATCAACAGTTCTGGAGCACATCGATCGAGCGGGGTAGCTCGAAGCTAGAGCA
This sequence comes from Beauveria brongniartii, assembly GCA_030782485.1. Taxonomy (NCBI): domain Eukaryota; kingdom Fungi; phylum Ascomycota; class Sordariomycetes; order Hypocreales; family Cordycipitaceae; genus Beauveria; species Beauveria brongniartii. The sequence goes on from JARJPP010000205.1 coordinate 2,381, forward strand.
CAGCAAGGTAAAAACAAAAAAAACACCTCCCCTTATTATCCTACGAGAGAAGAAACAAGTTTACGAGTGGCGTGTTTCCCAAACTCTGCTTTTGCGGGTCGTCCTGTCATATTCGGCGATTCGCTGACTTTGCACCTTTTGGCGTACCAAGTAGATAAAAGGCTAGTTAGGCACAAGCTCCATTGAAATCCAATAACTTGCCGTCATTGTTGTAGCTGCTTCTCCGAAAAGTCTCCGAACCGGGGGCGCTGATGCGGCCTTCCTTGCCCCGACAATCATCTAGACCATAAAAAGATTGACCATGCGACAAACTGAAAGGAGGGGATACCCACAGCTCAAGTTTGTTCGTTTGAACGGGTGCGGGCATATAGATACGAAACCCCGAGTTCGTGGCCGGGAGTCGCCTCCGAGCTGCCGAGTGCGCGTCCAGCCAAAATGGATACCAGAAGATCCGAACAGCCGTCTTACGCAAATCGCCAATGAGAATGTTGCAACGAAAAGATGTTGCTGAATGTTGAATCAGGATGAGGTCCCTCGAGCCTCGATGTTAATGTTGCGACAAAAGGGCAAGTCCACTGTAAGCTTTTGCTCGTTGGCACTACTAATACCGACCGGTACCTGCACACAGCAAGCGGTACAAGCTTCATGCGGGGATGCGGCACACCGTGTCTTGGGCTGAAGTATTTACCGAAAAGGGCAGCTTGTGTGCGCCAAGGTCTGAGAGCTTGGGCAAGAACGGGCATCAAGTACAAAAGGACCGGCTGTCAAGGTGGCATACGACGAGTTTTACATGCGATTTCTGCAGCGCGGCTTTTATTGGCCTTTGAGCCAGCGTCGGCCCCCGTTGACAGCGACTAGAAGTCAATCGCAAGGCCATTCCACAGTCAGGCTCAAAACCACTCGTTCGAGGTCTTTTCATGTCGCAACGATACCATACACGGGGCGCATTTGGAAAGACAGTGCTGGCAAAGGGGTTGGTGCATCGCTAGTCACCAAAATTCCCAGCAAGGGCTCGTTTTACTTGTCTGAACCTGGGTTCATTGGGCTGAAGGTGGCTGGCATTACCGTCCCCGTGACTACGGCTCTTGAGTGAACTCCGAGCTCAAGCTCACGGGCTAGGCGGCGAGACGGCGCCGAGCCGGTACAGCGTATACCGCATGCATGACGCCAAAGGGGGGAAAAGGAAAAAAGAAAGAAACGACGAGACCCAGTATTCGCAGTGATGCTCAAGCTCTTTTTCCCATCTGGGAACCAAAAAAAAAATAAAAAAAATAAAAATACCCCGCCTACGTGGCGTGGAAATACTTGACACGGCGCATGTATAACACGACATCTCGCATACATGGCTTGTCACAAGCGCGGCCGATGCTCATCGAAAGATGGCCATTCACGTCAATAATAACAGTCGGCAGAGGCAGAGGCACCTCATACATCATCAGCCGCGTCATGGTCCTCAAAAAATGACTGTGTGAGTCGAAGCGATGTAATAAAAAGTCGAGATTCGTTAATAATTTCCAAACGCTCATTATAATAAGAGGCAGAGGTAATTTTACACGAGGTCGGACCAGTTCCCCGATTCGTTGTACATGGTTGGCCCTAGGCGAGTGTCTTTGTTCGATGCAAGAGCCGAGGCAGATCCGAGAGGTTCTTCAACACCTTGAGCCGCTGATTCGACCACAGCGCGAATCCCGTCTGCCGAAGCAACGCAATGTCCAGGGCCTGCGCGCCGCCCTCGAGCCCTGCGGCGCCGGCTCCCGGCCGCGCATTTTCATAATACTGCATAACGGCCGACGCGAAAACGAGCTTCCTGCGGTCTCCCAGCGCCGGCGCCGGCGCCTCGACCGCCCCGCGGCACACCTCACCGTTTCTTCCGCCGTCGCCGTCGCCGTCGCCGCCGCAGGCCAAGATGGTCGTCGGGCACAAGATGCCTTGGTTCACGCGCGTGGCAAAGTCGTGACCGCGGCGGTGTCGGACCCAGTCCATGACGGTCGCGTACTCGTGCCGCTCCGGGTGCATCACGTCCGGGTAGTAGCAGTCGTGGTGCGCGGCCGCGTGGTAGAAGAAGCGCTCGCCGCAGTCGGCGCCGCCGGGCCAGTGCTGGCTGAAGCTGCTGACCTGCAGGCCCAGCCACCAGTCGTCCTCGGTCGTGCTCATGGCCGCGATGCCCTCGAGGCTCTTGAGATCCTTCTTGGACCAGCCCAGCGTGCCGCGCCGCGCCGCGCGCTTCACGTCAAACACGAGCTGCAGCCGCCACAGCGTCCGCACGCACCGCTGCTCCTCGCTCCACGCGGGCGGCAGCGCCGCGACCGAGCCCACCACCGCATCGTGATTGTTGCCGTTGCCGTTGACGTTGTCGCCTACGATTTGCTGCTGCTCGCTCCTCGTCATGCGCGCGAGCTCGTCGAGGTAAAAGCGTAGGCAGTCGAGCGACGTCGCCGTCAGCCGCCGCGCCGTCACCAGCACGCTCCGCAGGATGCACGGCTCCGTGTCGCGGTCCAGCCGCCGCGGCGCGAAGCCGGCCGGCGACGCCTTTTGCCGCGAGCTGTGCCGCAGCGACTCCTCAATGACCTGCCGGCGAAACGACGCGATGCCCGGCGCCACCGGCCACGGCGTGTACTCGGTGTAGCCCGGCGGGAACGGGCGCGCGCCGGACCGCAGCAGCGCCACCTGCCGCATCAGCACCTGCACGTGGTCGCACACGCAGCCGTCGGACAAGACGCACTCGAAGATTTCGGCCGCGCACGCGCCTTGGTCAAAGAGGCGGTACGCGGCCGGCGAGCCGCGGAGCAGGGCGTCTAGCGTCGTCAGGTCGGGCAGGTTGCAGAGAATGTGCAGGAGTAGCTCGTAGGGTAAGTCTTCAAACGCCATGATGGGAAAAAGAAGTCTAATGTGCTTTGATTTATACGGATAGATGATGAGAGATTAAGGAAAAAAAGGGGGGGCAAATGTGTGACTAGTTACGGGACAAGTGCGTGACAAGTGCGTGACAGTGAGCATGGGTGGCTTGTCTTATCAGATCAAACACCCCGGATCTTCGGTCGACCGATAGCGCCGACTCGGGAGGGTCATTCCGAGGTACATAAATAGTGGTAATTCGTAGTGGCCTGATCAAGTTGTGACAGGGGAGGATCCCACTAGCTTGGTTGACTGATTGATAAGATCAGATAAACTTGCCCTTGGATTCAGTGGTTTAAAGCGTACGGATTAGCGCGTAGCAAAAACTGAAAGATGCTTTGGCGAGCTCTACAATGATGAGCCGTGAGTACTAACATTTATAGCAAGGCACAGGGTCAGGTTGCAACATCAAGGTAGTGCTGCGACCTTGACTCTTCGTATGAGACAATTTATTCATCCATTGTGCAGTATACAAAGCTATACGTGCAGCGATGAAGAATGCCTGCTCGGCGGGTCCCTAGTATCGCCGACAGTTCTGGTTTTTTTCGGAAACGAAGCCTGAATGTCCTGGCTGGATTTCAAAGCTCAAATGCTGTCATGGATAGTATCTATTAAAGTCAAGAATGATCTGAATTTTTTCTTTTTGTTTTTCTAGGAAATGTTATAAACTCGGGTGAGACCGCCAAGCGCCCCAACGGGGCCGTCAAGGAGTGCTCTCAAACTGTACTCGTTGTCGAGTCGTCGAATAAAAGGTTCATGTAATCAGTACAGGTCAGAGACACTAGCATGCTTTGTATCCAGCCGAGGATCTAGTTTTCTGGTCGCGCAAGACACATGCCGCGTCATGAGCAACTGATGTGAGCAAGCTAGCTCTCGGGTAGATTTGGGGATGACGATTAAGTTACGGGCTGAACTTGGACATTGGCAGTATGAACCGGGGACATGTAGATGTGACGTTCAAGCCATGCCAGATCAGAGCAGACGCCGTAGCATAAATGATGCCAATCGACGTTTGCATTGCGACCTAGGTAATCTTAGGAACTGTCTCGAGCATTGATACCACGCGGAATGCGACTTTACCAAATGTGGTGTCCATAAGGTCAACTAACTAAATAATTAGTGAGCTGCTCATGCTAAAGACTGCACCACCCCCTCGGTAGCGGCTTTGGGGGGCGGGAGGATGACGTAGTTTTCGCATTGTGAGCTCCGGATTGCAGCTAAACAAAATTTGTTCGGCCGAGTCATGCGAGGAATACAGCAGAAGCCGAAATGTCAACATCCACAAGCGGCTTTCGGGACCGCAACTGCATTGTCAACCGACAAAGCAATTCAACCAAAATAAAATCCACCAACCAAAATTCCACTTTCAATTTAATCTGCATTCCGCCAACCTGTGACGCAGGGCTGACTCTTCCCACCTACTGACAATGCAACCTTTCCACCTGTCGATACGAGCTGACAGCTGGGACGGGGAAGAGCAACCCCCCGGCCCTATGGACTTTGGCACTATGGCTAGCGGCTCATCAGCAACATCACAGTGAGAGGAATGACGACAGAGCACCCACAAGACCCCCAAAAACTCGTATCGCCAAGGGCATCGCTCGGTGAAGCCCCCCCACCGCCTCCAGCTTGATCGCTTGGCATGGGCAGAGAAAAGGGTATTGCCACCAATGAATGGTGTTGCTGGGGTTTGAACGGCATGACGATTGGTGCAAGTATGGCAAGTTTAGCGTTGGAGCTGAAGAGCAGCACCAAGAAACTATTTATCGAGGGGATTAAAAGCGTGTGCTTTTCCGAGCGTCAACTATAAAGCGACTCGACGGCCACTTATATCTACTCTTTTGCGAATCATCAACAACTTGTTCACCTCAACTCTCCACACACGACTCTTTTTTGCCTCTTCTTCCTTACGTTCAACCACCACAACCGTCAACATGCTTGCTCCCCTTGCCGCTCTCGGTCTTGCCGGCCTCGCCGCTGCCGCTCCCACCAGCACCGGCCCTGTGTATCCCGAGACGTCCGCCTCCAACGGCTTCAGCCTGGTGCTCAACGTGACCGATCCCAGCAAGGACCTCAGCCCTCCTGTGCACGGCACTTTTGTGGCCTCGATCCACGTCGGCCCCGCGCTCAACTACGTCGGCCAGTCGTCCGACGCCAGCGTCGCGCGCCTCTTCTACGTCAACGGCACCGCGTCCGACGTGCGCTACGGCAACTCCAACACCGTCTCGGACGGCGGCACCCCGCCCTTCCCCGAGGTGCTGTCGCTCGTGCAGGACAAGGATTCCGAGACGCTGTCGACGCTGTTCCTCAACGCGGGCTCCGGCGGCGACGGCAACTACCGCACGGGCATCACGGGGTTCCCCAACCCGATCCCCGAGCTCTACCCGCTCACGTACGTCGCCTGCCGTGAAGCGCTCGCGTACTATGGCGGCAAGGAGTTTGTCGTTATCAAGCAGGCCCAGACGACGGTCAGCGAGGACGGCCAGATTGAGCGCAATATTCCCGAGGCCTGCGCGCCGTTGAGCCTGCTGCCACAGTGCGCCACGCTCAATGACCTGCCGGCCGGCTCCACGTCGAGCCACGAGTTTGCGGCCAGCACGCGCTGCTACGAGGACGTCAACTCGATTGACTGGCCCAAATATCACGCCTACTAAATTGCGGTACAACTTTTCTTGTATAAAAAAGAGGAAGATTCTGGGGTCTTGTGTGTATGCGTCATTCACCTTGCAGAGGTAGTCGATCATTTACATTGCATAGCATGAAGCGCTGATTTGCCATTAATTGTTAATACATAATTTAAACGACCATCATCAGACTTGATCTGTCTATTTGAATATCTTCCCGCGGCCAAGAGTGAAATGTCGCGCCACAAGAGTCAAAATGTGAGTGTGGCGTCGAGCGAGGCTGGTTTAGCAATTTGTCTGCACATGACACACATTGTGCAATCAACACAGCTGATTCGGATCTCATGTCTCTCTTTCAGCTGTCCTTTACACTCAGTGACTCAGCTCATGAGATTGGGGCTAGATTGGTTGATTGGCAATGGCAGATCGAGAGGCTTCAACTCCATCTATCGGGTAGGTGTAGCATGAGCGGAGCCGAGACATGGCAAAGCCAGGCCGTGTGCGGAAGGCCAGGCTGCATGAGCCACTGAGACAATGGGAGGCTGGCGAAGGCTGAGGAGAGATACAGTGGCACAAATAGTGCCTTTTTGTGGCTGAACTGTACGGAGTAGTTACCAGGCAGCGAGGGCACTTTTTCGTGGCAGAAATCTCTGCTGATATGCTTTTCGGGATCAACGACATGGTTATATGAGCGCTTCTGTTTGTCAGTAGATTTTTAAAGAGACAATTCGTCAAGATCAATAATGCCTGGTGATATGAAGAGTCATACCGCCAGGAACGTCAGGTACAGCAAGCCACTAAACGCTAACCATATTCAGCGGCCTGTAGTAGAATACAGCGCTCTCAATGGCCAGCTCCAGCATTGGGGGATCAGCTGCGATAACGTGCGCCAGTCTCCACCAGACAAATACAGTTAGTCTCCATGACGCTTTCGGACCTTCCCATCCAAGCTTGAGCTGCTTCTTTAATAGACATCCTCTCCCCGCCTCCGCCATCTCTCCTACCTTTCCACACTTTCTCCTCGACGCACCTCCCGTTTACACTCCGTCGACATCATGACACGCCGCTCGCCCTTTTCCATGGTCGACACCTTATCCGCGACACAAGCCGCTACCTTGGCCAGCTTCCCCTACCGCCGCCCCCAGCCCCAGGCTCGCAGCGCTGCCGATAGCTACAATACCGCCGCCACCATGTCGTCCCGCATTCCCTCCAAGGCTTCCCAGAGCTTCCTTCTCGCCGACATGGACGGTCGCAACGTCAAGGACAATCGCGCCTGCGCCGCCTGTATCGCCCAGCTGCAGCCCCACGAGGTTAGCCAGATCAATTGGCACCTCGACCAGGACAACGACTGCCGTCTCTGCCAGGTTGCCGCCACCAAGCCTGAGGCCTTCACCAAGCCCTTTTGCGACTTTCTGATAGAGAACCCGACCGTCTTCCACACTGTCGAGTACTGCAAGACCAAGCTACACAGTGCCGGCTACAAGGAGGTGAGACTTGGACCCTATTCTGTTTGTCTGTCCGCTAGTCATGCTAATCTGACCCTACAGCTTCCCTCTCGCGAGTCTTGGGCCGGCAAGATCCACGCGGGCGGCAAGTACTACGTCTCCCGCAACGGAAGCTCCATCATCGCCTTTGCCGTCGGCCGCGGCTACAAGACGGGCCAGGCGCCCGGCTTCGCCATGGTCGGCGGTCACATTGACGCTCTCACCGCCCGCCTCAAGCCCGTCAGCACCAAGCCGAACAAGGCCGGCTTCCTACAACTCGGCGTTGCGCCCTATGCCGGCGCGCTTAACGAGACCTGGTGGGATCGCGATCTCGCCATCGGTGGTCGCGTCATTGTGCGCGACGCTAAGACTGGCAAGACCTCGTCGCGTCTCGTCCGTCTCGACTGGCCCATTGCCAAGATTCCCACGCTCGCCCCGCACTTTGGCGTCGGCATCCTGGGCCAACAGAATAAGGAGACCCAGGCCGTCCCCATCATCGGCCTCGAGAGCACCAACAGTGACGCCCAGACTGAGCGCCTTGGTCCCGACGGCTCCTTTGTCAACACCCAGCCCCCAAAGCTCGTTAAGCTCATCGCCAAGGAGCTCAGCATCAGCACGTACACCGATATCGTCAACTGGGAACTCGAGCTCTACGACGCACAGCCCGCCCAGACCGTCGGTCTCGACCGCGACATGATTTCCGCTGGCCGCATTGACGATAAGCTCTGCTCCTGGGGTGCCCTTATGGGCTTGCTCGCCGCCGAGGACAAAGAAGACGACACTTACGTCAAGGTGACGGCTCTCTTTGACGATGAGGAGATCGGCTCTAAGCTGCGCCAGGGTGCCGGCAGCACGTTCCTCCCCTCGGTTATCGAGCGCACTGTCGAGGCTCTCAACCCCGACACTTACGGCCCCGGCCTTCAGGGCCAGGCCTACGCCAAGTCGTTCCTCCTGTCCGCGGACGTCTCCCATGCCGGCAACCCCAACTTTCTCGACCAGTACCTGCCCGACCACATTCCACAGCTCAATGTCGGTATCGTCGTCGCCGGCGACTCCAACGGCCACATGACCACCGACGCCGTGTCTACGGCCGTTCTTGCCCGCATTGCGGAGCTCATCGGCCACCGCCTTCAGCCGTTCCAGATTCGCAACGACTCCCGCTCTGGCGGTACCATCGGTCCCATGCTCTCCAGCTTCATGGGCTGCAAGGCCGCCGATGCAGGCATGCCCCAGCTCAGCATGCACTCGATCCGTGCCACCACTGGCGCCCTCGACCCCGGTCTTGGGGTTCAGTTCTTCAAAGGCTTCTTGGATAACTGGGAAAAGGTGGACAATGAGTGGGAGCACTAACTTTATGCTGCTCTGTGGGAGAATCTAGACTTTTTTTTTATAACATGATGCGTATACCAGCGTGGGCGATGTTGGCTTAGCTAGACAAGGGGCGCAGTGGTTGTAGAGAGCATGTAGAATTTCGTCATTTGTCATTCCAAATCTAACAAATGTGCCATTTTTGAGCATTTGTGACAGGCATTTAGGGATTGAAGGCAAGGATGTATTAGGTCCGGGAGAGAGATTGAACTTTGTTGGTAATGCTGGAGAGTACATGATATGAAGAAATGAAATGACGCCTCTGTCCATCACATAAACGTAAAAGAAAGCGTCAAAAAAAAAAAGAAAAGAAAAAAAAAGGGGGCAACACATGCCCTCGTCTATGAAGAGCCAATCACCACAATTTATGTTTTGCCAGAAGAGACCGTTACACCTCCTCTTCCATGATTGCGCCGCCGTCTCCCCGCCGCATCAACCGCACGCTCTCCCGCACCGCTACCTGCTCATCTGCCGAATCGTCATCGCTGTCATCGTCATCGTCGGCGTCGTCGCTCTCCACAGCCGCAACAGCGCTTTGGGCATCCAGACCGTCCGCCGGCTTCTTCTTCTTGCGCTTCTTCTCAAAGTCCTGTGTGTGCGCATCGGCGAGAATCTGAGAGAATGTGCGGGCCGAGTCGGCACGGCGCCGGAACAGGCCGCCGCCGCCGACGCCGCTCTGGGAGCCGCTCGCGACGGCCGTGGCGCTCGTGGCGGTGGAGAAGCCGCTCGTGGGGCGCGGGCCTGCCGCTGGGGCCGAGGTCACGAGCTGAGGCCAAGAAGTCTGCGTGTGGGCCGCGGCGGCGGCGGGCTGGAGGGGCGCGGTGCCGGTCGATGGTCCTGCTTGGGCGGGCGAGGAAGAGCGGCCCGCTTCGGCCCGCTTCTGCTCCGCATCCGTGTCGGCGTCGCTCCGCTGCTGCTTGCGACCGGGACGTATCACGGGCGACTGCTCTGCGCTGGTGGCCTGTGCCATCAGAGGCTCGATGCGGTACGGCAGGGGCACGTCGCGCGAGGCCTTGTACTGGCCGACGTTGGCGCAGTGCTCGTTCTCGACGCGGAACAGCGCCCACATGCCGCGGCGCGTCACCTCGAGGAGGGCGACGCCAAAGGAGAAGATGGTGGAGTGGTTGGCATCCATAGGCAACACCACGTACAGGATCCAGTTGAAGCGGAGAATGGGGTCGATCGTCATGATGAAGTAGTATGGCCACTTTTTCTTGAGCGCCAGAATGTCGCGCAGCCAAAAGTGGCGCGAGTGGAACTGGAGAAGGGAGAAATCCATAAACAGATCCCAGATGGCTGCTGCGTATCAGTAAAAGTTAAACAGGGGGGGGGGGGGGGGGGGGGAGGGGGGGGGGGGGGGGGGGGCAGGTGAGAGAATGCTTACAGCAGTAGATGCTGTTTACGACGGAGAAGAATATGAACAGTCCCAGGTTGGTGTTTGTGCGGTGGATGCGGTAGTTGGACAGCAACACATTGGACAAGATTGTCATGGAATATTTGCCACCGTTGACGAGGTGCGGGAATACGTTGCGCGTGTCTTTGTAACGACGGAGACACTGGAAGAAACGCCAGAGCGCCGGCACCGTCGTCAGAAAACCAAGCAAACGCGAGTGACTCGAGTTGCATTGCGACGGGTTCTCCCACTCATTGGCATACAGGCAAAAAAACAGCTCGACATTGGCCATGCAGTACGTCAGGGAGCAGTACATGTCACCGAGGAAAAAGTCGCGAAACTCGACCGGGTAGATGCCCGCAAGAAGCAGGCGCCAGTGCGAGTAGCCAAACCACCGACGGCTCTTGTGCGCGAGGACGGGCAGCGGCATGAAGATGACGAGCGCCGTAAAGGCAATCAGCAACACGGGGTAGTATAGATACAGGCTGTCGTTGCCGTAGCGGCTAAAGTTGGCCCACATGACGATGCCCAAGATGAGCAGAAAGAAGCTGGGGAACTCGGCCATGCGGCGCCAGTCGATGCGAGTGCGGGGGTCGAGCTCAAAGATGAAGGAGTAGTTGACCTTGCACTTTGTCCACACGTAGCAGTTGATGCAAAAGAGGGCAAAGAGAAGCAGCATGAGGAAGTAGCCGGCGTAAATCTGCATAAGATAGCTCGTGTGCAGTCTGAGCCGCGCGTCGTCGCCAAATAGCAGCTGGATGCCGTAGACGAGACCTTGGATGGAGAAGACGATGCCCGTGCCGATGAGGAAGCCGTTGAGAAAGGAGCTACCCGACTCGTCGCTCGCCTTCTTGACGAGGCTACGGAGCTTGCCGGCGGCGAGCTTGTGGTTGCCGCGCTCAAAGTAGCGGGTATACAGGTCCTCAACAGCCTTGATGTGGCCTTCAAGTACGTTACTGTTGACGAATTGGGCCTTGTTGACCTTTTCGTTGACGTAGCGCAGCGGCGGGCGGGCATTGACGGCCTTGTCAAACTTTTTGTTGATCTTGCGAAAGGCGGTGCGGTTGAGCAGCGCGTACGACTTGAGCAGCTCCAGGCCGCGGTAGAATTCCTGCAGAGCGAGCTTGAGCTTGCGCTTGGCGGTGCGGTACGAGACGTCTTGCTCGTCGGGCCGACGGATGTAGTCGCGGTGCCCTTCGCTACGGGGGCCGCCGCCGCCGCCACCCATGTAGGGCGTGTCGGGCATAATGCGGAGCGCCTTGGAGTTGGGGCCCGGCGGAAAGAGCTTGGTCTTGATGGAGGGCATCCAGTGGTTGCCGTTGTGGTTGCCGTTGCGGTCTGTGCCGCTGTCCGAGTCGTTGCCGTGGAGCGCTGTGTGCTCTTGCGACGACGCATTGGCCGACGGGGGAACCATCTCTTGCAATCGACGGTTGCGCATCTCGTGCAGTTGCTCCCGTAGCAAAGCTAGCCTTCTACCGGCCTGCTCCTCCTTGAGCTTATAGAAAGACTCGACCTTGTCGAGCTCCGAGTCCATAAACTCGTAAAAATCATGCTCCCTCTCTCGGACGAGATCAAACGGCTCCAGACCGAGGGTCGCAATGGAAGCATCTCGTGTCATGGTGGGCGAATAAGAAAAAATGCGTCGCAGCGGCGAAGGGTGATGCTGTTCAATGCTGCCGCGAGCTTTGCGCTTGTCCCAGGTCGAGGCCAATGAACCGTTGGACTGCATCACCGGCAGGATGGTACTAGAGTTCCGTCTTTCGGCCGGCCGGGGCTTTTGTGCCCAATCGCGAGACTGCACAGTAAGATCTGGTGAGGCAGCATGAGGCGCGGGATGCATAGCCGGTGCCGGCAGCTCGAACTCGCCGCTGGTCTGTTGAGCCAGTGGGCTAGGATTCGGCGGTGTCGGGACGAAACTACCATATTGCATGGTATTATCGGGTGTCCGGTTCAAAGCATCGTCCTCGGCACCTTTGTTGTCATTTACGGGCACATCGCGGGCAGGCGACGGTCGCACCTCGTATGGCGTGCCCGAGGTGTAGGCGGGCGGGCGGCTTGACAAGGTAGGCCCTGACGTCAGAGATTGGCGGTATTCACGGTCGTTGAAGGTGGTTCGAAAGGTCTGCTGGGTATTGCTATTTGGTAGCTGTCCGAATATAGATGTTCCTCGGCTGCCGCGTAGTTTTGGCGTGGTACTGTTGGCTCGATTGACGGCGCGGGCAACGGCCTTGATGTATTTCTTGCCCGCCTTGTAGTTGAGATACTTGATGCGCCATTCTACAGAGAGGGGAATAACTGCATTAGCATGATGGTGCTTCTTGACGGTGCACGGCACCTCAGCTGCTGAAAATCCACAAACCTGGAACAGCATCTCTCTCGAGCTCTTTGGCAAACTTCATAGCCACGTAGCGAGAGACGGGAAAAGGTTCCGGCCAACAGCAGCAACGCTGCACGAGACTTCTGCTCTTCTGGACAAGGAGTGTTTGGCCCAGACCACGCCCTCAGGACCCAATTTGCCGGAAAGCTGCCCCTTTTTCTTGGCCAGCGGTCCCAGACGACCGATCGACTACCGCGAGGTCTCGAAATGGCTCGCGGTCGTGTCGATGTGACAATTGAGAGAGCGTCAGGCCACGGATTGGTATGTCGGGGTCTGAGTTTGGGAGCGGCCTAGGACGACAGGGAACCTCTCAGAGGCGCCGATTGCGCAACGTGCTTGACAATGTCTCTCGCGCTTTGCACGGGCCCCATGGGTCAATATGTTTAGAAACCTGCCCTCGAGATGGCGGCAAAAGAGAAAATGACAAAGGAAGAGATGAGAAGCTCAAAGGAAAAAAAAAAGTCTGTAGTGTTTGAGCGGACAGGCGTTGCTGCAGCTCCACCGTAGTTGAGTAACTACAGGTACCTAGTTACCGGCGTACCGCAGACAAACATGCACGTCAAAGTTGCCACTGGTGAACACTTGCATCCATCTCTCAATCTCTCGTCGCAATGACGGGCAGGTCAGAATTGGCGCTGTGCCTTGTGAATGAAGAGGGATTTTCGTTGCATTTCTGGCGTGTCTTTGCCTTTTTATCTTTTTCCTTCAACTTGGTTGAAATTTTGAGCAAATGTCCCGAGCCAAACCACGGCCGAACCAGCTCTCGCTCCCCAGATTCTCGTTGGCTGCAGACGCATGTCTTGGAACATGACATCAAAACGTCATCAGCTTGGGCAATAGTCCGACAGCATGTGTCGCGTGCACCAGTTCGTCCGGTCAAGAATCGCTAGCTCGTAAGCGAGATCTACAGTGCATAAAGAAGCTGACAAGCTACGCCAGCTCAAGAAGGACAAGTTTCAAGCTTGACTTGTAACCCTGTAGTTGACAGTAACAGTAACCCAGAGAGGTTCGCTCTCCAAGTACAACGTATTTAGTAACTAGACGCTTGGCAGCCTTTACATGTCCAACCCTGCTAGAGCACCTCTGGCGCCAAGTCTCTCTGCCTTTAAGCTATCAATAAAGGTCAGCGCCACGACACGTGCTCGTAAGCCCATCTGCCATGTTGGATTGTAACAAGGGCGGCTGCCGTGCGCCCCACGATTTCCCATCGAGAATTCCCCGGAATGGGCTTCTATCTGCCCTCGAGGCTCTCACCGACACGCTAGGTTGCCTGATGCCGAACTGCCACGTCCAGCGGAGGCGGAATCTGACGAGTCATGTCTAAAAACAGGTCATTATTTACGGACGGCATTCTTCTTTCAATAAAATCGACAAGTCGGTCAAAACAAAACGCCATGTTCAAGCGAAGTCCATGGTTACACTGTAGGTTTGCTTTTCTTTGTACAAGCCTCGATCACATCTGGGTCACGCAAGCCCTTTTCAGGGAAGAAATGCGCTAGTTAGGGGCATATGAAAACTGTCACATATGAGGGACAATAACTGTACGCCAAGGAGCAGGCGTCTGTGTTTTTTTGGCGTGACAAAAACCTCCTTCTTGAGACTTGCAGAGGGAGGCTCACATTCACCATTCTTACGTGGCTACTTTCTGCTGCTGGCCTAGGAAAATGGCTATCCCATTCAGAGCGTGCCTTTGTACCTTTGGTCTGGCTTGATGCTCCTACCCTCGGCCTTATTCCATGGCTCCGTGGCATCGTACCCGGCCATGTGCACTATCCGCATTTCTAGTCAGGCGGTCAGCCGACGAGCTGAGGCGACGTTACAGAGGTTATCAGTACACTAAAGAGTAGGACCAATCATCCGCTGGAAGGTACCTCGGTCAGGAAGTAGAATCAGTCTTTAGCGATTCACTTTGAATTCCCTTAACGATCAACCTTGACACCCCAAGCAAAACTCACCAAATATCCATAAGACGTTGCTGTTGAGAGTTGTCGCAGGTCCACCGCCCGATCAAATGGCGGCAGTTCAAAATCCCTCCGTGCAGCCAATCGTCAGATATCTCTCAACCGAACCCACGGTAATGACTTTTTGGTGGGAGATCATCGCAAATTCTTATTAGGCTCTCCCCCCACATCTTGCGAAATCATGCAGGTACTAGTTATATCATCTCCGACCTGCATTACATGTTGCATTCACGCGCACAGTGGCAGTCGCTAATAATGCCGACGCCGGCCAGAATAGCGTCCGGCGTCCTTTCCCAGTAGCTCCGTCTCTGTCAGCACTTGCCCATATCTCTAGCTAGCGGCATCTCCAGGCACCTCTTCAACCCTCAAGCGACCTGCCTAATCCGGACCGACTATCTGACCAGGCGCTTCCATGTTTTGCCTTCGAGGTGCCGTAAATGGCGAATTTGCCAATGCAAACCCCTCTCGCCTCTCCCGAGTGCCTGTGTAGATAACTAGTCTCCCCACGTTGCCGGGCCCGCCCCACCCCGCCGTTCAGTACATCTCCGTAGGGCGGGCGGTCTTGCTTCGGGTCGGTAGTTACCGGTCGGTCTGGGGCCAACAAAGACCGGCAAGATGGACGGTTCTCGTCGATGTTTTAATGCGCCAATCAGCCTCGAGGGCAGTTCTTTTGATTAGTTAGCCTTTGGCTGTGACTGGCTCAATACTCTCCAAAAGAGGACTGCGAAAGCAGAAGGAAAGAACTAAAGACACTCCGGTCAATGTCTATTTTGCGAGAAGCCTGACTAAACTTCTAATCTGAGAAATTTTGCACGTTTCTTGGGTGCCACCACACCAAAGCGCCGCTGCGTGTTGTATATGCTGCTGTTCCGTGCAGCTTTCCGTGTAGATTCGCACTAGATTAGTGAGCCGATAGATAACTAAGGGAAGGACAGAGTAACAAGCGACTCTTCAATTATTCAGGAACACTTCCATCCGACTATACGGCTATCCGTTTCGGGATGGTGCCTGCCTGGCTATTGCAACGCTGCACCACTTGGCTCTTGATTAGTCGTCTTACATCGCCATGAGTGGAGGCCAGTCTGCTCGGAAGTTTTGTCCATCAATCACAACGCTTCAAAGCCACCTTTTAGTAGGTTTTTCATCTTGCCCAGTCACCAAGACCAGGGCGGGACAAGGGTGCCTTGGGGTCAGTTCCGAGTATTGCAGTTGCTGGCTCACCACTGCCGCAAGTTGGCGTGGTGGGAATCGCCGAAACCAGGCCCGGATGGGCAGCTGCTTTTCCGCAATAGCGTGCAAGGTGATGTAACGAGAAGTGAGAAATCCAAGGAGATGCACTTGTCGCTCAATTTCGAGCAAAAAGTATATAGAGGCTCATCTCTCTCGATGATGGAGAGCTTGTTTCGCCGGGATCATCACGGGATTCTTCTTTCTGTACTGTACATAATTACACCTCCGCCACATTTATATATACATCACGCAATGTTTGCCAAAACTGTTTTCTCAGCTCTCATGGCTGGCGCTACCATTGCCGCCCCTTCTACACCCACGGCCGCCGAGGTGGACTTTTCCATCGGTGCCCTCGACAGCCGCCAGCTAGGCGGCAGGGTCAGCAACGGCGCCATTGCCAACTTCAACCCCGGCAACACACACGACGGCATCGGGCCCGGCAAGGACGAATACCGCATGTACTATGGCGACGGCAGCACCGGCGACGGCTGGCCTGCCCGCAACCGCTGGGTGTCTTTTGTCGACATGTAAGTCACTTACTCGCTATATCTTGACACGCGGTATACTAACATGTTCAGGTTCAACAACTACAAGAGCCAAATGTTTAGCTCTTGCGGCTACCAGGGCCAGGCCGACGACTCTGGCCCGGAAGTGGTAAGTACATCAATCGCCTAAACTCCTTTGACATGCTGCTGACGCTGAGGACGCAGGGCGCCATCTACGACGGCATTCAAAAGGCCGCGGCCGCGACGGGCGTCGACCACCGGTTCATCCTGGCCGTCATCATGCAAGAGTCTGGCGGCTGCGTGCGCGTCAAGACGACCAACTACGGGGTGCGCAACCCGGGGTTGATGCAGGACCACGACGGCGAGGCCACGTGCAACGAAAACGGCCATGTGCAAAACCCGTGCCCGTCGAGCACCATCTACAAGATGATCTCCGAGGGTACGGCCGGCACGGCCCAGGGCGAGGGGCTTGCGCAGACGCTCAACCGCGCGGGCCGCAGCGACGTCTCGGCATTTTACCGCGCCGCGCGCCTCTACAACTCGGGGTCCATCTCGCGCACGGGCAACCTGCAGGACGGCATCGCGACGCACTGCTACTCGAGCGACATTGCAAAGTACGTGATATCTGTGTTTAAAGATGTGAGGGGTTGGTTGAGCTAACGTTCTGTAGCCGTCTTACTGGTTGGGTCAGCGCCGCGTCGCAGTGCAACTGCGACAACGATCCCAACAGCTGTGGCATCACAACCAACTAACCAAATATTTAACCAGTACCCCGGTATATTTCATGTTCAAGCCTGCGGACGCGCTGCTACATATTTTCAGTATACATGTGAAGATGTCCTCGACGAGGTGTTAATAGCAGGCTTCTATAAAAAATGCCTTACTTTAAAGTAAACACCATTAAATTTTGACTTATAAAACTACAATATCTCGAGACCTATTCTCTCAAGTAGTTTATCACCATACGTGCTATTCAATACGGCTCATTCAGGCAAGATACCCCCCTTCCCGAGTTACACTTGGAGTTTTCTTTCTTACCATAGCGATAACTCAAATCTTTCCGTTATAATGTTGACAAGATCATAGAGGCCATGCTCCTGCGCGCAGTTCTTCCATTCATTAGCCTGATGCTTGGTCGGATTGAGCATTTCAACGGCCGTCCACGCAATCAACTCTCTTTTCAGCTTGCACGCCTCGGTGAAGACCACTGCAGACAGCTCAGAGAAATGTTCGTCTGTGAGAAGGAGCATCACCAAGTCGAACCGTTGTGCTCGAAGTGCCTTTAAAACCAGGCAGTCGTTGCCTGTCGTGTCGGAAAGTTGGGGGCTCACTCTAGCGTCGTATAGGAGTGCGCGCACAAAGTCGATTTTGCCTTCCTCGCATGCAAGCTGCAGTGGTGTTTTACCTTGTTCACAAGGGGTATTCGGAGATGTGTGCGGGTTTTTCAGGAGCAGAGAAAGCATGGCGAAGTTGTTGCGGAGGATGGCGCCATGGAAGGCGGTGGACTTCTCGGGACGCTGCAGACCGAGACGAGACACGACAGACAGCAAATAGCGAACAGCCTTCAGATTATCGATGTGCGCCGCTGCCGTGAGTAATCCATAGCCCTCTTCATTGATTACAGCCAAGTTGGCCTTGCCAACTGAGACCATCAACTCCAAAAGGTCGAGCCACTTCTTCTTGAGTGCAAGAAAGACGGGAATTTTCGACGCGTTTGGTGCTTTGTCCACATTCGCGCCCGCTACTACCAGCAGTGTAGCCATAGCATGGGATGCGTAGCTCATAGAGAGAACGAGAGCTGTAACTCTTTCCTTCGATCCGCTCAGCTTGCCACTGGGGGCGTCGAGATTGCCGCCAAAGTTGATAATTTTGTTGGCGAGGACTAAATTACCGCTCTTCGCCGCCCAGAACAGGGATTTAGCATCGTCAGGGCCTGAAGTATCTTTTTTGTAAAGCATTTCTTCAAACAACGCGTGGAAACGTTTGTTCGTCATCACCAAAGCGCGGAGATCGCCACGGTGGTGTAGTCTGCTCCCGATGTCGACGAGTAGGTGGTTGGGCAGCCTGTTGAGCGACTTTCTGCCGCTGTCGACGCATTTGATCTTCATATTACCCATGACGGGATGGTAGATGATGTATGGGAGAAGGATTTTCAAGTCAAACAGAATGAAAACGTTGCGCGAAGAAGAGACGAAAACTGGCCGTTTGCTCTGAGGATGGCAGCTGGCAGCTGGCGGCCGCGGCTGAAGCACTTCGCAGCAGAGTATTTGACTATTACTCAGTCCCATTTCTTCTCTCCTGGTTGGATTCGCAACATATATGCCTTGCCTAGTCTTCCTCTTTCTGAGGTTGAGGCTTCGACTCCGGGTAGCGCTCTTCATGTCATGTCAAGTGAAAAGCATCCGTCGCACGTTTGCGAGCGTGAGCGATGTGGTCGACTTTTGGGTGCTAATCAATTAGTAGGGGAAAGTGTCATCTCCCTCGTTTACCCATTCCGTATCAGGTTGCGACATAACGCTTACATTGACCCTCGCCTCGATGGCCCGCTGTGTAACACCGTCCTGGAACGCAGCCCATTCTGATGCGCCGGCGAGATATTCTTGCTGTTGGCTGTATAGGCAGCCAGGGTATAAATATGGTTGATAACTAGGCTGCTGAAACGCCGGTTTGTCAGGGCGAGTGCGTGAACAATTTCGGGTCACTGAAAGAGCTCGCCAATTGGACTTGGCATCTCGTCTGGAAGCTGTGTCAAGCACATTTTCGTTGACATGTTCTCCATTGCGATGCGTTGAGGGGTAATAGCTTTCAATAGTCAGGGCGAATGACGACGACAAAGTGTTTAACAAAGTAGATTCATCTCAGAGAAACCCTGGTACCGAATAGAATTACATTGCAAATGCCTTAGGACTGTCAAAGACGAGCTCATCCGCCATTAATGCTCATCATCATTGGGATGTCTTGGAGATCCATGGGGGTCATGTCACCTCCATTCCCCCGAAACTTCGAATTTCGCTCTTTCATTGGAGTGAAATCTTGTGACACTTCTCTATTCTTCGCGGAGTTTACGTCCCTCCACCAGAGCAACCGGGCCGTGGTACTTTTCCCGACCCCCAAAGATGTAATTGATTAGTGCCAGTAGCAGGGTGGCGACAAAGATCGGCGACGCCCAGTTAAACACGGCCAAAGTGACCGGAGATTCTTCCGGCCAGAAAGTCCAGAAGAAGCCCCAGAGCGAAAATACTACTGCGGCGATGTTAATGGGAAGACCCCAGCGGCCGAGGGAGAAGCGCGCTGGGGGCAGCGTATCGGGATGGAAGATGCGGCGCCACGTCATGCAACCGATGCTGAACAGATAGCACTGGAGCAGTGATACTGTGCTAAGTGAGAGGACAGCATAGAACGCGACATTACTGCCAAGATAGATAAAACTGAGAATGATACTGAAGCCAGTGGAGAAGATGTAGGCGTTTGTCGGAATCTGGCGCTTGTGATCGACATGAGCTAGCCATTTCGAAAAGGGAAGACCATTATCACGAGCGAAAGCGAAGAGATCGCGGCTGACGGCAGCAAAGTAGGAAAGCTCGCCAAAAACTTCCAGGATGAGGATGGCGGCGAGTAGGATGTTGAGCCACGGCTGCCCCATCGACTGGCGGATAACCCAGATCCCAGGGTAGCCAGTAGGGTCTTCAAGAGCGATGGGGATATCGACGATGTGGTAGCAAAACGTGAGAAGACTGAGGAAGATGAGAGCCATGTTGATCAGAAAACTAACAAGCATAATGCGAGGGATCGTCTTGGCAGCGTCGCGTACTTCTTCTGCCATGTGGGCAGCCTGCAACGGGATTAGACAGGCCCGACAGATGTGCAGGCAAAGCTGTTACTCACGGTATCAATGCCGACGTGCGCGGAAATGCCAGGCATTTGCCCGACAAGAATCGCCAAAGTCAGGGAAGGCCAGCCGCCACGGTTCTCCCAAAGAGCCCACACGTCGTGGTGGCTAGCCTGGGGCACGTTGACCCAGATTGGAGCCAGAAATGCGACAAAGGCGAGTATATGGAGGGCAAAGACGGCGTTCTGCCAGTATGGCAGAGCTCGAGAGCCCAATACGTTGGCGCCAAGGGCAAACAGGGTGAATGCAATGTTGATGACGGTGGCGTGCCATCTCGGGGCGTCGTAATCCATGTTGGCGGTAATGATAGCCTGGATGACAATGCCAACTTCAAACATGCCACTGGCATTTCCGGCCTGCCAAGCCAGAGTCGACGTCCAGCTTCACATGACGGTCAGCAAAAGTCCAGAAGAAATAGAGATTTCGGGTACCATTGATCGTCGGAGTGAAATGCAAGCCATGGGCGACAATACGTACCCCGTCAGGTAGCTGAGAATCTTTTGGCAGCTCTCTGGTGCGAATTCGCTGACCCAGTGGTACTGCGCGCCAGCAATGGGCGCCATGCTCGCCATCTCGGCCATGCTCAGGTACACGGGCACGAAGCCGAAAAAGCACCAGATGAGGCTGTACATGACGCCCGGACGGCCCCCGTCCTTGAGGCCCTGCGTAAAGACAAAGATGTTGGTCTCCCACGCCGTCGTCGACAGCCCGACAAAGGAAATCATGGACAGCGTGCGAAAGTGCCGCACAAGCTCCTGCGTGCGTCCCATACGCTGCATGGAGACGACATCGTCGCGGGTTGATTTGTGAACCGGATCGCCTCCGCTCTCGTCAATGTAGTTGTGGCCGCCGTCGGCGACGGTGGTGAGCTGGATGGGACCCTCCTTGGCAACTAGGGAGGCTGCTTGCGCGGTATCGGGCTTGGATGATTTCATTCTGAGGCGCTTGAGGAATGCGAAAAGGGTGATGAAAAAAGAAAGACAGAAAATGTACGAGGAAAGGGGGAGATTCTGCGGGCAGAAACCCAAGGTAAGAGAGCCAAGCCAAGGGGTTGTTGGGCTTTAGTATAATTGTGTTCCACTGCATGTATGCATCCGATGGCCTGTACGATGCTCAATTGCAGCCAACAAATGATGACTCGGGCCGTTAGCCGTCCCTATGGTGACTGCATTGCCCAGGGAACCCGAACCGTTTCCACGGGACATCTGCTTCTATCGCGTCTACAACTACAACTCTAGTCGCGTCCCAACCTGCAACTGTAATCAGCATCGGAGGTTTGCTTGGCAGATCATATGGCTTCAACACTATTCAATATCCTGTTTTTCCGTCTCTGATTGGGTGCGCCCTTGATCGGCACTAACTTGAGTGGCCAGAGCGTTTATGAATAAGGCCGGCTCATCGGGGCCTTTGCTCAACGTGATATTGCGAAGCGGGGAAGCAAGACAAGGAAAGAAAATGCTTCTTTCAAGAACCCTCGTCGGAAGATAAGTTGAACTCGTGGGCTAGGTGGTGAAAGGTGTCGCACGCATCTACATCTCTGTGTGTTTTCACCAGATTCCGCCCGCCCATGAAAGACTTGTTCTTCGTATTGCTTTTCTCTCTCGTTTAAAATGGGCAGGTAGCATGTCTTGGATTGTCATGAACGAGTCGGCCCCAATAGCAGGCTCATGCAGGGAACAAACAACAAGCTTGGCAGCACCCGCGACGGCCGCAAACTCCGGAATCTAGGGCGTTTCCTAAATACTAGCCAAGGATTCAGATCGTCGATCGCTCACTTGCGGGACGCTGACGTCCTAAAAGACGGATAGCAAGGCGAGGCTCGCTCTTAGCTATGTAACGTGTTGTCGAACATGGTGACATGGGTCGCACCGAAACGGTACATTCGTCATGCTGGAGTACCCAGAGAAATCACCCATACCCGTCGCTCAATCGGAGAAGCAAGGACATACGAGGTTTAAAGGCAGACATGGCGAAGAGTCATCTGCAAAGGCGGTTGGACTGTAACCGGTCCACGCGGCAACCCAGCAAGCACGACGCCACCCGTTGTTGGCCGGTGCAGCATCGTGCTGGGGGGGGGGGGGTCTCTTAACTGACCGCGAATGCCGCTGGTCTCTTGAGCAACACCTGGCCCGCGCATGGTCTTGTGCAACATGTAGGAAGAAAAACACTGGGTAGATTTATTTGAGCGAGTGCTTTGGTCAGAGGGCTTGGAAAGAACAGAAGTGGCGTCGCAAATCACAAATTTCTGATGACTGATGGGTTCGACCAAAACCCATACGGCTCGCCTCACTTGTTTGCTTCGCGCCTGAGATTTGATTCTTCCTTTTCGACGCTTCTATTGCGACTGGGCTCTCACCTCGAGTGCTACAGGGCATTGGGCCTGCTAGTCCAGGTCGTGCGACGCTTTTTTGCTTTTTCTTTTCTTTTGGCAGTCACTGCAGCTTTCGGCAGCTTTGGCCATGGCGAACGATGATCATGGACCATGGCTTACTCTGGCCATGATTATATTTCTCACTTGGGCACTTCTATTCTATGCGGTCCGATTATGGGCGAAACTGCGCATCAAGACGATCGGAGCAGATGACTGGGCCGTAACAGGCGCCGTAGTAAGCGATAATGTCCTCATTGCGAAAGGCGAAGAAACGAGAATAGTCTGACCTCTTCCAGATTCAATCACTCGTTTGCCAAGGCATCATGCACAGTGCGGTTAGCAAAGGCTACGGCAAGCGAAGCGACAGCCTGTCGGCAGATGCTCTAGACAGCATCAACATGGTATGAACCGGAATCGTTGGAGACGGTAAGAAAACCTCATTTACTGACATTCTGCGACAGCGCATATACATAGGGCAATTCTTCTACATAGTATCTGTTGGCCTTACAAGAGTCGCATCAGCCTTTTTAGTTGAGCAGGTTGCGCAACATGGACCCCATGCACGACCAGCAAGGATGCTGGCGTGGCTCTCTGGTACCTGGGCAGTTTTATGCCTTTTAATAGTCGCTATACGGCCACCATTCTTGAGTCCGTGGCTAGCGGTTGATGGAGGACGTACCATGTTCTCGAGATGGCTTGCTGTTGAAGTCGGTGGGTTGGTCGTTGAGGTTGCGCTTTGGGCGCTGATTATTCAGCTTGTTTGGTCATTGCAAATGCAGCTGGGTCGACGCAGCCTCGTTGTCGCTGTATTCGGCTTCCGCCTTTTGTATATGTTGTCCTACTCTCTTCAAACACTTCTGTGGCTGACCGTCTTGCAGACTTTTACCCATCGTCATCACGCGCCTCTACTATCTTGCCCCGAGCAACAACGACGACCTCAACCAATCGAGTATAATAGCCTCCATATACACCGCCGCCGCCCTACAGTTCTCCATTGTGGCCACGTCCTTTACGGCGCTCAAACCCTTCCTCGCCGTTTTTCGCCAGCCCGTGGTAGCCTACGGCAGTATCGGCGGAATACTCGGATTCAACGCCGATCTCGGCGAGTCCGGCTGCAAGCTCAAATTGTTCCATCGCGTCAAACGCCTTCCGAAGGGATCTGACGATTCTGCCAACTGGCGGCCCGATCAAGGCTCGGCGCAGCGATCGATCACTGCGAAGCCTGACAGAGCTGTCACGCGCAAGAGACGCGACGACAAGGACGATGACAGAGAGCGTCTTCACCACAGCTGCATGAACTTGCCTCGTCTAGCCCCGAATAGAGCAATGGATGATGGTGTGTCAACGCAAACAGATGAGTCAGATCGAATGATTATTCAGAGAACGACTGAAGTCACAGTTCTTTACGAACACAACAAGCCAGCGGGCGGGAGCGGCGGAGTGTGAGGCGTAAAACAGATGTGGCTTGCGTTCGATGGAGACTTGTCATTTGAAGTTATGACGATATATACCCAATGAGTAGTTTTTTCTTGTCAGCGACATTGATTTGCAGAATGATCTAATCAATCCACGATCTCGCAACGGGGCTTCCGGCTGAACGGAACCTGGCTGATACAAGTTGCTTCGCATGGAGCTCAACGAATCATGGTGCCTGATCCCGTCTCACCCAATACACTAGATGATGGCTTGCTTGGCTGGTGTAGTAGTTAATTAAAACCTGGTGGCAGTCCAGTCGTAATGCCAGCGGAGATCGATCCCCCACTTAGTTGCCGACCCCAGATCCTGATAATTATTACGATTGCTGCTTTGGGATACTTGCTGCCAGCGACTAGTCGATGATTCGATGCTTTAATGCGCCTCTTTTCTGCCAGGTGGGGAAGGTTCTGTGAACTACATCATCATGTCTTTGCACTTTGATCCATCCAACGATAAATTCCGGTAGGCACCAACTTTCCCGGGTATCTACAGGATTCTTAAGTGCTCTCTACGGCACAGCTACGATGCTGCCAGATTATGAGTGGGTGTGTAAGACATGACAATATGACAATGGGGAGGGCAACGATGGTGTTTGTATCCAAGCTCAGATTTATCCGTCGTGTGTTCGTCTTCTTTGGCGCCTTTTCCGTTGTAATGTAGTTTCCTTCTATTCAAAAACTCCAAGCCTTACATGAGCCACTCGTCTAAGCGGCCGAATTGTTGTGATGCCACTTGAGCCGGGTCCCGCCCGTGCTTGCGGACAGCAGGTACTCGCTGACTTTCGCTGATGTCCTTTAATGCAATGCCATCTCCAGTCTCGACAAGGCTAGTCAGAGATTCATGATATGAATATCCAGACATCGATTTTCTATTCCGCTTCTGCATAAAAAGCGTTTCCTTCTCGGCCGCAACCTGATCGCGCAGACTCATGGTGACAAGCTCGCCGGACAGGCCCGCGTAGATGCTGGAGGAGCTTGACGACGCTCTGGCCAAGGAATACACGGGGGATGCATCCTGGTAAATGTTGGGCAGGTAGATGTTGCAGTTCGGCCTGTAAAAGTCCGTTTTGGCCAGCATGTGGCGAGCACACTCCTTGCCAGACATGTAGCAGCATCGCTCACGCTTTGTACTCGACGGCGGGGCGGTCAATGTCAGAGGTTTGGGAGCCGGCCCGAGCGCAGAACTGCTGCAGGGCACTGCATCGGTATAATAGTAGCTTCTGGGCCATCGATAATCGAAAATCTTAATCACCGACGTACGGGCACTTCCCGCGATGAACCGATGCATGCCATCTGCCATTAGTGGACCATTGGGCGTGGTGAGCTCAAAGTGGTCTTGGTAGATGGTGTCGCTTGCAGACGGCGTGCGCACGTCTTGCAGTCTAATGGTACCGTCATCGTACGAGCTGAGTACCGTATACGGAGAGCCGCCGGGGACAGAAGCCGCGTCGAGAGGTAACACGCATCGCGACGTCTGCATTTGTCTATCAGTGTAGAGGTACGAGTCGACGCATCGTGACGATGCCCGCATTTTCGCCACATTAGTGACAACTGCACCGGTAGGCGTTATGGAGAGAAAACGCAGAGGCTCTGCAGTGCCGCTTAGCGCAAGAGCAACATCTCCGTTATGCATGTGACGAATTTGGCGAATTTGTCGAAAGCTCGAGGATCCCTTAACCATTTTTATGTCACATCTCTCAGTAGGCTGAATGACGTATTCAGCCGGAATACCATTTTCATTCAAGTCCAAGTCTTCCGATTCAGGGCATTGCTCGGGTAGTGGGTAAAAAAGTACGCTGTCTTTGGTAGCAGCCACAGCAGATAATCCTGGCCCGTTGACATTGATATGCTGAATGTCGTTCTGGCCTCCGGATTCTTCTTCGTTGGTAGCCTTTGGCTGTAGCCAAGCAATTGTTCTTCCCATATCTTTGTGGTGTGTTGATAGCAGTTGCAAGTATCCGCTAGCTCTGCCCACGAGCATCATCAGAGTCTTGCCAACGTCGGCATTCTTGACAAGAGCCAGCGCCGAAACGTCGTCCTGGCCAGCCTTGAATCCTGAAAGCTGACCAATAACATTGGTCCAATTCTCCTTCTTTGGTGCTGAGAAGCGTAGCTCACGCCATCTCACGACCACGTCTTCTCCAATACCCCATGCGACCAACTCCTCCTCATTCTTTCCCTTCATGTGGGAAGCAGCATCCACAAAAAGGCTTGGTGGAAAAGTCTGGGCAGAACGAGCGCGGCGCCCGCCGCGCGACCCTTGGCCGCTATGACTGCGCGATGCCAACTTTCTTGATGAGACTAGCGACGAAAGCAAAAGGGCTCTCCGTTCCCACGCTCGGGTCTGCCAGGTCAGGCGCTTGGCAACCGTCTTCCAATTACCAGGTGGCAAGTCGAGGTACCCATAATGGCATCGCACAAAGACGTTCCAGCCGTGGTGCTCAACAATGTCTTTGAGACTTTTTGATGTCCTTGCCAGCCGTCCTAGGCTCTGGGCTGTGTTGAGATGCTGGAAGATGCTGCGCAAAACGCCGATGGGCACAGTGTCCAACCTAGCGGGACTGTCGAGGCGCAACGACGCCATATCTGACAAGGCGTCCATACTGAGCTGAGTTGATTGATTCGTTTTGAACAGTAATTATTTGCGCAAGAACATTTTGACGGTTGGATTCGGCGGCGCCATCTTAAGTTACGACGACTGCAGCCTTTTTCTCCATTGATGGCTTGATGGATGTTGTCATGGAAGAAGAATGCATACCTAGCTGACCAACGCAGACGATATAGTGGGCCGTTGGTGGGTGACTCAGAGGGCTTACAGGGGCAAATCTCAAGGCGCTGAGGAGAGAAGGAGTCAACACAGATAAGCTCGAGTGACTGTTCTCTGGGACCCAACATGTATTCGTATATCGCTATGAAGTCCAAATTGACGATATTTATTAGAAATTTTGCTGCCTGCACGCTCATCTTGGCTCCGGTCCGACCCATCACGTGAATGGACTTGGCCCAAGCCGCGGACGGCTAGTCCACGTCCCTGAGACTTAGCCATGCTATCCGCACACAGGCAACAGATGCTCAACCAACCATCATCCTGTGACAAGCCGGCTCATGATCGATTACGAAGCTCAGTTTCGCCCCAAGAAGCTGCGCAATGGGCAATGCAAACTCAGCAGGTGTCGCAAACACGCAGGAGAAGCCATACTTGGGTCGGTGCTCGAACGGAGTCTGGTCAGACGCCTGGGAAAAGGAGGTGTTTCGAGAACAGGAATCGCCCGCTCTCGATCAATCTCGCCAGTTATAACTCTGTAGATGTATCGTAATACACTAACACAAGCATAGGCATCCGCCCACAAGCCTGTGCATTGGGAGGCGGCACAAGCAGTTTAAGTGAGTGCAAAGATACGTATAGCAGTGAGACATCACCCCTTTGCATTGCAGAGACCAGTGCTCTGTCGTGGTTCTGGAGGCTATTCGGAAAAACTCTCTCTCTCCAAGCAAGGCGAGCTTATGAAGGGCCACTACGATCGCAATTTTGCCATATATGCCGAGGCTGTTACTGACAACGCACTGAATACTGTCAATGACTTGATGTACGAAATCACCACCGAATTCTTATACCCGCCCGACTTTTCCGAGCGGGCTGATGGACCAGACAAGAAAGATCTCGCCCGGTCCATGACGTCGCCGCTGTTGCTGCTGCGGCGACTCTGCGAAGAGGGATGACGGCGACTCACATTAATGCCTTTGGAGTCGAAGCAAAGCAGACTCTGGACAAGAGAGACCGCATCAAAGGCCCCGAATCGGGTTCAAGATCAAGCTACCCAGTGAAGAGAGAGAAAGTGCCTATTAAGGTCCCATACGACAACTCACTACTGATGGGCGGCTTGAATGACGCACCTGTTATGAGTCACATTCAGTAAAAGGGGAGAGATTGCCAGCGTTTCGGTTTGTTTGGGCAGCATTACTCTATTCTGAAATTTCACGGATTAATATTCTCCCATTTAGTTGAGATCATTTTTTCTCTCTGTACATGAAGTTATGAAGCACGTCGGTGATGTCGAGGTCAAGAATCGGCCAGTCTTCAACGTCGGGAATAGCCTCAACCTCAATCGTGACCTCCTAGAGAATGAATCTCGGACTATTGACCGTCACGTGCCATTCAGTGAAAAGTTTTCTCCTTCAAATGCTGACCGAATGACAACAGATCTCCCTTGCCAGTTGGGAAAACTATATAAAGACCACTTTCCACTATCCCGCTCGATGGCCCAAGGTCAACAGCGACATCATCAAAACGGACATACTTCAACCGGCATTGGCATTTCCGTGAGACGCAGCCGCCGAGGCAGATACGGGATTGCAAATTGGGTGGTTTCACTATTTTTTCTCATCTCCCTACTGAGATTCGCCTTCGAATATGGCTTTTCTCTGTCCCCGACGATGAAGCAGAAATCTGTCTCCCCTGGCCGGGCAGCGTCCCGAACTCCCTTTATGCATACACAAACCCGCTCTACACGCTTCCATGCCAGCCGCTGACCGTTGACATGGCCTTCCCGCTGGCTATGCACGTTTGCCGCGAAAGCCGCAGTGTGGTTCAGGACTCTCAGCGCAGCGGCGTCTTCTTTCGTGCGTCCCAAAAAGCAGGCTGCCCTACGCCATTTCGTCACTTTCGACCCGAACTTGATGTTCTGTATCTGGGAGATCAGGGCATCTTCTTTATGGACATGTTTGTGTGGCCGGAAAACAGCGTTTTTGATTCGGCTCGTCCGTACGACAGAGGGCAACAGAGCCAATGGAGAAAGTTTCTAGAGGTATTAAAGTCCACACGTCGCTTTGCCGTTGCCACTACCAATATACTTGGTAATTGCCGAATGATAAAGGAATTCTTCACACGGGTGTGGACATGTAACGACTCTCCAAGACCGCTGAGATTTGAGTTGTGTTACGTTGTTCCAACCACCAAAAACCTCGGCGAAATGGACCCCGGCAATGTTCATGCCGCTTTTGTGCCACCTGGAAGGCGATGCCGTCTAGCAAACATCAGAGAAAGCGACTGGGGTGGTATCCTGGTACCAACAAATAACATGAGGTCGAACCCACCACAAACGCTGGAGAAGCTCGTAACACAGACGATTGGAGAAATGAGGGCTGTCCAAGAAGGAAGGGGTCTGGGTAAGTTGAATGTGTTATTTTCTGCTTGCCGCCTGTGGTATTCTAATCATGAGGGCAAAAGGCGCGAGGCGAAAGGTGGACGGGCCAGAAATCATGGACATTGTCGACGTCACTGCAGGGACATTTTTGGAATACCAGCGTCATGGAAGTTGGACCGAGGTTTGCGCGACCAGAATGTACTCGAGTGAGAAGATGTACATACCGGAACCTCTACTAGCTGAGCGACCAGACCCCGAAGTCCAAAGGGTGCACGACGCTGACATTGAGTTGCGACTAGTCCCATGGGTAGGAATGCGCTCTCGCCTCGTTGCCCGCCATTTGTGTCCGTTGCTGACTTTGATGACAGGATGATGGCAATTATACCGATTATTCCGATGATGAATAGGAAATGTAAGGTCGATACAATCAGAGGAGCCTGGTGTGTTGAACATATAGTATGACGGGTTGAAAATGCCTGGAAAAAAGTGTTGTTGTGACAACTGGGAAAAGTGATCCCGAAATGGGTGCGATCAGATGTAGATAGTCGAAGGATATTGGATCTGACACTCTATGCTAAGCTTCGCCTTGGAATCGAGCATTTGCATAATATTTTCTTTACCTTCCAGCGCCTGCTCTGTCGAGTGGACAATGCCGCCTTGAGCCCCGAACTTGTCCAGGCCAGTGTCAAGATAGTATCAACAACACTTATGTGCTGGACGCACAAGGACAAGTTAACTGGCCTTTATGATCTTGATTGAATTGTCATAGGTTATGTCGCGCCCGAGATTGTTTGCTTCATCAGTCCGGAATTTCCTAACCCCTTGCAATAAAGCACCCGTCGACTGAGAGTGCCAAAATTCATCGCAGAAGTGATTCGCAGAAGAAAAATGGACGCATTTATAGAGATACCATAATTACATCAACATCAACGTTGAAATCAGTCAGCGAAACATAGAGACAAAACAAAGCTGCCAGCGAAAGCTAACGAGAAATTAAGCCAGTGTGATTACCAAACGAAAATCTCCGAATCCCTGCCGCAGTCACTTTCGGCAGACGGCACACATGGCGACAAACTTGGCCAAATCAATGGTCTTGCCGTAATATTGTAAAGACGGCGTCGGAAAAGCGGCACAGAAGGCTAGTAACAGTAACGGGAGTTGTCACACCAAGAGACTGGATCTTGGCGCAGCCTTGTCAGGCCAAGTGCATGCGACATGACGTAGTTAGTATTTGTTCATCTTCGGGCGCTCTATGCAAAATTCGAAATTGCAGGGTTCAGTAACCAGCCATTCGCACTCAGCAAACCTTCTAAGAACCATCCTTTCTTTCGTCATCTCCACTGCAGTCGTCGCCAACATTACCTACTGTCAGACCATGCCTCGGATGACACCGACAAACATGCCGATCGAGAAAGACTTGGCTTCTGAAATCGAGCCTGAAGAGAAATTTGATCCTGCCAAGTATTGGTGGGTAGAATACTCGAGACATCTCTGGATCTCGGGACTTTTCCTCACCCTCGTGGGAGTATGGTTGGTGTACCGCGCAATCTCGTTACAACGCGCGACTCACGGGTCCGCCGAGCTTCGAGTGGGAGTCGAGAGTATGCTAGGCGCGGCGTTCTTCATGCTAGGCATATTCAACTTTATGGTCGCCTGGATGTTTCGCGGGGACGATAAAATGAAGACAATATAATAATTTCTCTCCACAAGCTCGTGGTCTAACATGCTAACATGCCGTCGCCTGAGCTGATTATTAGTTGCTAATAATTCGGTATCAGAACCCCCCGCG
>JARJPP010000207.1:0-14319 GCA_030782485.1 Beauveria brongniartii
GGGCTCAACCATGCTTGCCAGCACAGCCGTGTAATCAAAGTCAAGACGCCGTCCTCTACGACTAGTTGGCTCCCATGCTTGTAGTGAAATAACGACATCACTGTATCAAATTCCTCTTGGATGGCATCTTGCCCGCGACACACTGCAAGTTGTAGGGCACGTCAGTGGCGCATGTGCACTCTCAGCCGCTGGCACAAGTGATACAGCAGACGCTTGCAACAGCGACGCTGCTGCAATTCTACCTCTCCGCATCAAGCTCTCAATATGTGGCTTCTGAACGGCCATAGTTTACTGCGCTGAATGTGAGTCATTCACTTGAAAGTCAACATGATCGCGCGACAACCACAGCACACACAAGCATCGTCTTGTCAGAGACTGTATTGACAATCTTTTATGTATTTTGATGCTGGCGGCTCGCTATGTAATTGAAAGGGTCGTTCTTGCAAGACACACATACCCTCTCTGTCCGCGTCGTCCGATGCTTGATCTGGTATATTTTGCTTGTACTCCTCCAATCCGCTCTCCTTTCCCTCCTCATCCTCGTCGCACGAAAAAAACTTAGAAACATTTTTCCATTTACGCAGCAGCAGCAGGCACCTCGACGGACTGCTCAACGCCGTCAGCCTTGGCCGAGTTGACCTTTTTGCCCGTCTTGGCAATCTTGGTCAGGACCGTCTCGTAGGGCAGGTTGGTGACGACCTTTGCGCTCTGATTCTCGAGGTTGACTTCGTAGCTCTCGACGCCTAGAGGAGAGAAAGTTGGCTAGCTGTTAGCGGGGGGATACGTGGCGCAAAGAGGCCGAGAGGGAGGTATGGGAGGGGGAAACGCACCGTCAAGTTTCTTGAGGACGCGGTCGATGGCGCCGGAGCAGCCACCGCAGGACATGGTGACGTTGAACTCGTAGGTGTGGGAAGCCATGGCGCTGGAGTTGTGCTGTTTGGTGATGATGCGGGGTGGTTTTGGAGGGGTAAGAATCTGGTACTGATGAAGCTCTGAAAAAAGTTGGTTGGATGAGCAGCTCGGGTGTAGAGGAAAGGAGATTCCTATTATACGTACTCTTGGGAGAATGGGATGATGCAATGGCAAAAGGACAAAAGGGCCAGCAGGATGGCTGTTAATTAATAATTCCCCCTCAAACGGCCCCAAGGCAAGTCGTGACGCTACGGGGCCGATGGCGCGACACAGTGTCTAAAAAGACTAGACCAGCAAGTACCATATTG
The DNA here is from genome assembly GCA_030782485.1 of Beauveria brongniartii. Lineage (NCBI taxonomy): Eukaryota > Fungi > Ascomycota > Sordariomycetes > Hypocreales > Cordycipitaceae > Beauveria > Beauveria brongniartii. Next base: position 1,221 of record JARJPP010000207.1, read on the forward strand.
GTGTGCCTGCTATCGACGAGATACCTGCCCCGCATGTACCTTGGCGACAATTGTGCCTGGCACAAATCGCGCTCTCCCGCCAAACGTCAAAGCTCGGAAACTTGCTCACTTTCTCTGCGGCGTCTGCGGCTGTGCGACATGGCTTGTTTCTCCCTTGTCATATCAACGCTCGAGTCTCGATGGTGGCTTTTGTTTTACATATTTCTTGTTACAAGATTTTCTGGCAACAATTACCCCCCGGACAAACTCATTTCTTTCCCAGACATTGATCCTGATTCACAAAATGCAACGGTCATGATGTAATATCGCGGCCCGCTGCCGTTTTCCCGCGCCACCGCATAAACCACGCAGCGAATTTATCGACGTTGAAATTTCATGTGGGAACTGCGCCGCGAAACGTGCTCGTCAGCACATAAGTCACAGCTACCAGAGTAGAGTCTGCGCTTGTTTCCGACGGTCTCGACACCAAAGCTTTCTTCGCGCCGGCAGCAACGTCTTTGTGCATTTCTAATTGATTCCTGACCGCTGGTGGTCATCATCGTTGGCAGCACAGCAAGCAAAGACCGTTCCGCGCTTGAAGCCGCAGCATAAAGGAAAGTTGCAGGGCGCGCGATTGAGGCAATGAAACTGTCGTTTCCGGATCATCATGATGAACGGCAGTTTGCGGAAAGGCACAAGAGCGTGGGGGTAAGAAACATTGCCGCCAACCCAAGCCGTCAAGTATTATTCAGTAGATTGATTCTCACGAGCCGAAGAAAGTGTCCCATGCAAAGAGATGTAGAACTCAGACATGTCCTTCCACAGGCTCCATCTTTTTCGCCGCGGGACAGACAGCATTGCATGGCACAAGGGGCAGTGTGAATGTGCCGTCATAAACATTCCTGACATGGTCTGGAAGCTCACTAAAGGCCAGCACATCATGGATCTCATCCTGCCAATCGGTCAGGTATCCCCTCTCCCAAAAGACCGACTCGTCATCAGTGGGATCCCTTATGCACATGGTGACAAGCGGCCCCTTGCCCTCGTCTTCATCGTCGTCTTCGTCGTCGTCGTCGTCATCGTCGTCGTCGTCGTCATCTTCATCATCTCCATCGTTATTGGTGCCATCCTTGGCCGCCTGCGCTCGCTTTTCCTGCCTCTCTTGACGAGATTTGTCCCGCTCCGCCTTGATCCTTTCCGTGTCTTGCCTCCTTCTGTCGAGCTCTTTCTCTGTCAGCTTCTCGCTGATTTCAACGTGATCCCATCGCGGCACAAGCACGTTCGTCACCTGCGTCTTAGGCTGGCCGTTGCGCTGCACCGTCTGGTATACTACCTCGGGTTTCCAGTCCTTAGTGGGTAAGTCGTTCCAGATGCAGGCAACCTGCTTAATGTTGGGCAGGAACTGTAGAATTCCGGCAAACGCGTCGACGCTCTGATAGACGGTAAAGGCCGGAAGGGCTAGATGTTTGATGGTCTTGCCAATATCAATGACAGACTCCTGCTGCTGATGTTGCTCTTCCGGGTCGTCGCTGTCCAACGGCGCCATCATGTGTGGCATATATATACGATCGCAGAAGCGTCGCCAGAAGCGGCGGTCCACGTAAAGATGGTCGCGTTCGGGGTCGTATTTTCGCGTGTACGGCGGGAGGCCGTCTTCGGTTAGGGCGAAACCGGTGTTGATTTCGTCTTTCGCAATTGTGGTGCGCAGAAGCTGGATGTCGTGTTTTGCAAGCCAGCGCAGGGTGATGTCGCGCGCCTCACGGTTAACTAGTAGTAGAGGTGGAACATAAACGGGAATGACAACCTCGTCATCCCAAACGGGTTCCTGGGTGTATGGATTGCCTGGTTCGAACTCGCCCATGTCGGCATAAAAGTCCTCTGCTTCGGCGTAGTCGTCTTGTTCGTGGTCGTCATCGTCGTCGTCGTCGCCATCGTCGTCATCTTCATCTTCATCTTCATGGTCTTCTCCGTGTTGCTGGTTGTCATCGCCATCTTCGCCATTTGCATCCGCCCCAACCTGGTCTCTAGCGTCTGCTGCAGCTTCTCGTCCAGCTTCTGCTCGTGTTTCAACGTTGCCCGCTCCTTCGCCCTCATCTTCCGCCAATCTGGCGACGCCATTGCTCGGCAGCGTTGTCGGCGCAGCCGTCACCAAATTGCCATTTTCGTTCTGTTCCGCGACTTGATGGAGCGCAAGTTCCCGAATCTCCTCCAACTGGTCATCCGATAGGAGTTCGTCGATATCGTCCTCGTCGAGAAGCATATCCTCATCATCATCTTCCTCTTCCAACATCCACGGTCGTGAGGTGCGAAACGGCACCATGGTGGGGTTGTCGCCATGCTCGCCAAGGGCCAATGTCCAGATGGCATGGCGCAGCTCCAATGGGAGGCGAGCGAAGGGGATGCTCATGGTGTATCGCTGGTAGCAAGGGCGCCAAATGCAATGTTTTGTAAACGTGAGAAGAAGAAGAGAGCTGATCGACGGTAGGGAAAAGAGTGTGCGCGCTGTTGGTGGCAGCACGCAACTAATTAATGAAAAAGAGGGGCTGATTGCCGGCGCGAAGTGGGACGCGACGCGCGACGCGATCAGGGGTATGAGATCAGCGATCCATCATATCTGAGTATTGATTTTGTTGCCGATTCAATGCCGACACGGAATTGCAAGTACAGTCTCGTTTCTTGGGTATCTTTTGCTTGCTTTCATTTTGAAAACATGCCGGCTTTCTTATGACACGTCTCTCAGCAATTCTCAAGCCAAGGGGACCGCGGCCCGGCAAGCACAGGGACAAAACTGATATGGGTGTTGGCTATGTCCTTTTCATCCGTGGTTATTCGATATACAAAGTGATATTTCGTCAACGTGTTTTGTGATCCGGGTCATCGACAGACAGCCGTCAACCTCTTGTGAAAGAATCACTCGAATTGCCGGGGCGTTGACTTGCTTCGGAAGATGAAGAATGACGCACGAAAATAAAGCCAATGCTGAACATGTCGTGAGTTGTCTACTTATTACTAATGTAGGAGTTGACGAAAGGCATGGCAGGCACATTGCGTGAGAAATACATGCTTTTCAAATTAAAAAAAAAAAGTCATCAAGTTTCATTCAACTAAATATGGTGTACATGATATATCCCAGGCCACTGACTATATAGAAAAGGGGTGCCTTGTCATTTTTTCCGTTTCTTCCAACTCGTTACGCCACACTACATGAAGCGCTTTTAGAAGTTGGCAGTGACCTTTTCCTCAGTGTCCTGCAGCGCCCAGGCGCTCGAGTACTTCTTGGAGCGAACAGAGGTGGCTTGGGCGGCGGTGAAGCCCTTGGCCTCGACGGCCGGGTTGTAGCCGAGCTTGTTGATCTTGCCAACCTCGTCGTTGGACAGCTTAGGGGCGACCTTGCCGTCGGCGCGGGCGAGGACGCTGACAACGACGGCGCCGCCGAGGCCAAGGTTGTGCTGGAGGGCGTACTTTGTGTCGGGGACCTCGCGGTTGTTGGCCCAGCCGCGGAGGTGCCAGACGAGCTCGGCGGCCTGGGCGATGCCGGTGGCGCCGAGGGGGTGGCCCTTTGAAATGAGGCCGCCCGAGGGGTTGACGAGATACTTGCCGCCGTAGGTGATGTCGCCGCGGCGGACCATCTCGTGGGCCTTGCCGTGCTCGCAGAGGCCGAGGGCGTCGAGGACGAGCATCTCGTTGGCGGAGAAGCAGTCGTGGAGCTCGACGACCTTGACGTCCTTGGCGGTGATGCCGGCCTGCTTGAGGGCGACGTCGGTGGCGTGCTGGGTCATCTCGAAGCCGAGCAGGTCGATGGAGCTCTTGGAGAAGAGCGAGGGGGCGTCGGTGGCGAGGCACTGGCCGGCGATGAGGACGGCCTGGCTCTTGAGATGGGGGCGGGCGTCGAGGAACTCCTGGGAGACGAGGACGGCAGCGGCGCCGCCGTCGGACGTCGGGCAGCACTGCAGCTTGGTGAGGGGCTCAAAGATGGTGGGCGACTTGAGGATCTGCTCCTGAGTGTAGACTTGCTGGAACTGCGAGTAGGGGTTGTTGGGGGAGTGGGCGTGGTTGACGCGGGCAATCTCGGCAAAGTCTTCGTTTGTGGCGCCAAACTTTTCGCGGTACTCGCGACCGCCGTTGCCAAACATTTGCGGCGCGCCGGGGGCGGGCTCGAAGCCGCGCGTCTCGGCCATCATGTTGACGGTGGTGCCGAGCGGGTTCTCGCGGTCGTTGAAGAAGGACTGGAGCGAGCCGGCCATCATCTTCTCGAAGCCGACGACGAGGACGCAGTCGGCGGCGCCCGAGGCGACAAAGGTGCGGCCCATGGCGAGGCCAGTGCTGCCGGTCGCGCAGTTGTTGTTGACGTTGTAGATGGGCACCTTTGTCATGCCAAACTGGTAAAAGACGCGCTGGCCGCAGGTCGAGTCGCCGTAGCAGTAGCAGGCCACGCCCTGGTCGACATCGTCGTAGTTGATTTGCGCGTCGAGCAAGGCCTTGACGCCGGCCTCGAAGCCCAGCTCCGTGTAGTCGACGTTGCCGCGGGGCTTGATGAACTTGGTCATGCCCACACCGAGGATGTAGACGGGGGCGAGTTGGCGAGGCATGGTGGATGAATGTGGTTGGTTGGTAGTGGTGGTGGAAGGTTGTGAAAGGGCAAACAAAGGGATGAGGGGGTATACGGAGATGAGGTGGAGGAGGTATGGATATCACAGAAGTATAGACAGAAAGACGTTGATGGGGGAATGAGAGAAAGTGAGACGAGGCAGGGTTAGGATGGAGATATATATGAAGCCGGGTGGGCTTTAGCCTCGGAACCGATGAATGGCTATGTCCAGTAGCAGCAATGGCTGGCTGGCTGGCTGGCTGGCTGGCTGGCTGGCTGGCTGTACGAACCTGCAACTAGGCGGGGCCCCGGAACGACGACGAGTTGTGGAGACTTTCAGATGTGATTTTGGGGAACAAATTTGAGTACGGGGTTTAATGCTTGTATGACTTTTCCGGTGGCCATGTTAGACATATCTTTTGCGCGGATCTATTTTGAATGGGCAACCAGGACGAGGCCAATTTCCTCAGTGGCCAACGGCTGTGCTGAAGCCATTCCGACATGTTCACTGCGCAACAAAATCAACCATGACATCTTGTTTGCCCATGGAGTTTCCAGGTCGCCTCCCCGCACTTGTTCTAGTGCCATTGATTATTAGTGGCCAGAAATGACTGGGTTTGGGGGGGCTGTGGCCGAGGGGAGGCGCTGCCAACAAGGTCGCAAGGCCAAAACTCTGGGGGAGCATATAGCCGCTTTTAATATGGTAACCGAATGGCCCAAGGTTGACCAACGGAGGCAAAGACTTATGAAAACGCGCTGATGATGAATCGTCATCATGAGAATGCATCGCTTTCTCGTTGTAAGTGGCTGATTTTTCATTTTCATTTCTTCACTTGTTGTCTGTAACAAGGTTCTGATTTTGGTTTCTGCTTCCGAAGTAGAGAAAACGTCAATTGTCTCGTCTATATAGCCGCAGTGGCGACCTGTTGTGACGGGTACGTTCCCAAGCAGACGGCCTTTGCTCAGTCAGCGCTCCGGTAGTTCATACCGAGGTCCGGCCCATTGGCCGCCACAGCAACCCACCAATTGCACCGCACAGGCTACATGCCTTGTGAGCGTGGCCTGATGCGGTCGTGGCACATTTGCACAGGTGCATCGGTCAAACGCCTATTATTTTCCAAATGATGACTTGATTCCGATACTCGTCAAGGTCGGCAAGATTTCCCGTTTTTCTCCTTTTCCAGACTTAGGTAGAATCTCGCGCTGCTGCACAAGACGCAGGGCCAGACTGTAACGAGCCACTGTCCCGAACGAGACGTCAAGTGTCATGGGATGATCGATGGATCGCCCATGGATCGCAGATTAGGCATTGATAGATGGATCAACGATTAGGGTGATCATGGGCATACAGTTAGGAAGGGGTATTTTAGTAGGTAGTTAGGAAGTTTAGATATCGTCTAATCCATCTAAGCAGTAGTGTTACTATTGAGAAGTCTAGCCCACCATCTAATCTGTAGCTATAATCATTGCTTTAGAAGATTTTCTGATCATTCATGCCTATTACGCACTTCAACTTGTTGTCTAAAAGAAGAACAACGCCAAGCCATGAACCAGTGTATAATTTCTCGGCCTATAACCACTAATTTTTCTAAGCGAAAAGCAACGGCCTAAAGCCCAGAAATACACCCTCACAGCCGGGCGGAACAGCGCCCGACCACCTCGTAATGTATAGGCTGGTCAGCCCATAACCGGTAATATTGACCGATTCCAACGACTTGTAATTTCCTCCGCCGTACGCCCCATACGTTGTCGTGTTTGTGTGAAACGACAGCTGGCTCACTTTCTGAAAAGCTCCCAGCTTGACACTGTCAACGACCTCGTGAGCCTTCAGATCCACCACGGACTCTTTACCGCCAGTCTTGGATCCAAAGAAGCGACCCCAAGAGTTGCCGTATTTGAGCTGGATGCCATCAAGAGCATCAAACGCCCGCACGCGAATACCAGTTATCGGGTCACCGCGCGGAGTGACTGGCGCCGGCGACGAAGCTGTCCACGGAACCTCATCCGCGTATCGTCCAATTGGTCCCACGAAAACTTCACGGTCAACATTTTTCAGGGCGGTAGGGCTGACTTTGGCCTCTCCGCTGAGATAGGGCCACAGCTCGGCAAAGTTCAAAACACTAAGCACCATTGTCGTGTCGTATTGAGCCACCGCTGCAGACTTACCGGCCTCTGGACCACCTGCCTGAGTAGACCAGGTGGGATAATCCTTGGGATCTGCCTGCACCTTTTCTCGGCCCCGAAGATAGATGTTTTTGGCGTAGCCAGGATAATCCGAGTTGGCGCGTCTACTGAGTGCAGCCGGCTGTGCGACCATGTCCGCGAAAGCCGCTTTCCAAGTAGCCAGTAGCTCCGGTGACAAACCAGCCGCTTCACCGTCTTGAATGGCTTGATGCAGTGTCTCAAATTCGTAACCACCATGTTCACTGCTCCTAATGAAGAGTCTTGAGTTCTTTTCCAAAGCTGCCTTGGAGGCCGTGAGTTTCTTAAACTCAGGTCTCAACGTGTCGTTAATGAAAGTTTTCGTGTAGCCCCAATCAATACCATGCTTGATACCATCCGCCAATAGACTCAGGTGTATGTTGGCGACATGCGCAAACATCGGAAGGGCCTGTACAGCATAGTCGTCCAGCTGAAAGTCCGGCACGGCAGATCGAACAACAGCCAGAAAAGCAACGTGATGCTGGCGCAATGTCTCACGTTGCTTATCCTTCTCGCCGCCGCTGGCCTTGTTGTAGCTATTCACAACCGTGGTGTATGCTTCCATGTTGCTTTCGAGACCGCTGATACGACCTTCTAGTGTTTTCAGATGGTATTGTGCAATCTTGGAGTCGACGAGATGTTCGACGCGTTCGTGCAGCGCGTTCCAAATGTCTTTCGAGTGCAGTGGGAAAACAGCTGCGCCAATGAGCACGGCCAACGATGACAGCAAGGGGCCAACCACGGGCACAAAATCGAGCCCGATAGATACAACAGCCATGACATACTGAGCCACGGCATCAATGTCGCCCGTGTCAAGTTTGATGCCGGAGGTGGTAGCGCCGAGGGCCTTGGTAGCCAATTTGGTGGCAAGCTCAACGTCGAATCCCATGTTTGGTAGAAAGATGGCCTTTGTAATGGGCAAAGAAGGAACAAAAGAACAAAGGCGGATATGGCCAATTTCGAATTCAAAATGGCCAATCTAAGGCTTCTTGTATAACTTGCTGATGGAGACAAAGAAGAGGCGAGACCACAAGCTATTAAATAGTAACGACCATCATCTGAATAACTTCTTGAGAGACTAGAGAGTGCATACGGACTGATGTTACAGATGCGTTCAAGCTTTCGGCCTCATAAGCTGCTTACTCTACTGCCAACTGCCGGCCTACGAGCAATGAATCCGAAGTTCCCGAGCCAGGATGCAGATAATCCGTGCGTGAGTCTGCGCAGTACATGCCGCGAAGATGATGTTGCATTGAAGCCTCGCTCCTGCGCTTTTTGGCTAGCTGGCACAACCGCACAGCCTCGAAAAGGGCCGACCGAGTTCCTGGATCCAATCCACGAACTGGGCCGCGGGAAAGATCCCGTCAATCAGCCGTCGGGAACTCCCACCGCTGATTAAGCGGGTCGCAGGAGTGACAAAGATCCTACGCATCAGCCTGTAGAGAAGCTTTCAAGTTCCGCAGAGCAGCTCAGCCAGGGCCTGAACCAACAACTTACTTTGCCGACTCCAGGAGCTTGGACTGAGTCAAAATTACGTTTCTTGTAGTAATTCGTGAAATTTGACTAGTCCGCGGCATTGTGTTAAGCGAGCAAGCCGCTGTATTCGACATGGTGAAGATATTTCCAATTCCATCCGATTCAACTCCCAGACCAATCACCACCTAGCGTCCCGTCTCCTCTTGGACGCTCGCCACGTAATTGGGTCATTCAATAGCCTATTCCCGGTTCTTGCTCAGACATCCGAGCCAATCCGATGCCGGCTTGTCCCTCGTGGATGGATACCCGCCCTTGACCATGAGCGCAGTACCTGGCACGTTCCGATGATTTGGGTCTCGGGTCGGTGACGCACGGATGCATCATCCGGCCCGCTGCAGATAAAGGCGCCCGCACTCCGCACTCCAGGGAGATGAGTTGTATTGTGAAATAGCTACGTGCCATTTGTGGCGGGTTCGGTGACTCGGCGAGGTTGTCGTACCTGGAGGCCGGAGAATCGGACACAGGGCCATCGCTGCTTTCGCATTGCGTGATCTCATGAACATATTCGTCTTCAATTAGCGCATGGTCATATTCAGAATGCATCAATGCGTTTGTACACAACTACCCCAGTTTAATAACTTGGGCCTAGACGCATCGTGGTTCATTCCTTCTCCAGCACAGCCTCAATCCTTCTTTGCACAGTCATCCTTGGCAGAGAGAATCAATCATGACCAAAACTTTTTCCATATGCATACAAGAGTCGATATATAGCAAAATGCAGTGCAAGGGAACTCGGTACGTCACCATCGTCCCGGAATATCATCAACGTTCATCAGCAGAAATCAGGTCCCAACGCCCCAGCACATCCAAGTGCAATAGATCGCTCCAAGTCTCCAAAATCAAATACAAATATACGTCACTAGCCCCAGCTAATCCCACCCATCCCAGATGAGCCAGCCGCCGTATTGTTGAGCCGCCGCAGCCGGGTTGCCCATTTGCCCATGGCCATGGATGTACCCGTCCGGCCTGAAGGTGCTTTGCGGGGCAGCGCGCACCTTCTCCAGCGTCGTGTTTGACGAGCGAAGCAGTAGATCCAGCACGCTATACAGACCGTGTACAATATCATCCGTCCGCGGCTCTGGTTTCCTCACCGTTTCCAACACGAGAGTCAGGGTCAAGAGATCCTTGGTGTCGTTGCCACTGGCATGTCTGGTAAGAATTTCGAGTGCTTTTTCCACCGTGCCAATCATTCGCTCCGGTGACCAAATAGACAATGATTCTGGCTTGTACAGCGGATAGTCGTCTCCGCCCCATTCTGACGATTGACGCTGATAGCTTCCCATCATGTTCTCGGAAGATCGGTGCGCCGCCTGTATATAGTAACAGACGCTCAGCGCCGCCTGCGTAATATCATGCTTGAGCATTTGGTGGTACATGGCAGTGATAATTTCGAAGTATGGCTGTCGCGGATCGATTTCGTCGAGATACTTTAAAATCACCATCGATGAACGCAAGTGCGCGCGTGTGATCTGCGAAGGGGCGTCAGGTGTTCCCATGGCCAGGCTGCGATATAATGCAAGAAGCGGTCGTCTTGCATGCATGTCGAGAATGACGCGCGACCTCCACATCTTGCTCTTTTGCGTGTCGTTGAGTATGCCTTGCCGTGGAAATAGGTAGTTGATGTCTTCGAGAAACCTATCAAGCTTCACACCTACATCCAGCACTTCTTGATAGTCCCGAATGGAATCAATATTATTCACCAAGTAAGCCACTTTCATGCGCACTGGTAGTGTCATTGCGCCATAGACCTGCAGCTGATTGTCTGTGATTTGGTCAATCGGCTTGGAAGGCGGCAGTTCTCTCATGCCCTCAAACAGCTCCGCATCATCCAAATTTCGTGGTGGTCGACAAGTAAAATCTCCTTCCCGCATTGATGTAGGCATATTCAGGGCAATAGATAGGTGCACGTCGATATCCATAATAGTAAACCAGAGTCGCCTGCGAAGCTCGCCTTGGAAGACAGTCATGCGAGGGCCAAACTCCAGAGGGTCGCGATGCAGCCCCATGGACATGGCATTTCGTACAATATAACCAACTTGGGCCCATAATTCATTGGTGCGTTGCGTCACCATCCGCTGAGCGTGCAACAGTAGAACTTCGACCTGCAAAGATTCAAACTCGACACGCTGCTTGCCTTTTAAACTGTCCAGCCAGCTGCGAACCAATGCACAGCTAGTGGGGTTGTGCACTCCATCGGCTCTCTCGTGCAGAATCCCCTTAGATTTCGTTTCGAACCGGGAGGCTGTCGACAGGACTGCCAAGAGCTGGGGCAAAAAGTGTGGGAATTGCTGTCTGCCATTCCAGTACATGTTATATTGGTCCATGAATGAGGGTATGTGAAGGATACGGTAGATAGTCTCTGATGAATCCACATAAGAAGCGACCAGGCGATCGCAAACGTCTTTGGGGGGCAGTATATCAGACATGCGCTTCTGAATGGGCATCATAGAATCCACGTAGACCGAAATGGGGGCCAGAGCCTTGGTCCAGTTTTCATGTATGAAATGATGGGCAGCTCGAAAATCAGACAAGGCTTCTCGACCACCAGCGATGCTTTGATGTTGATGAATAAAAGCTTTGGCATCGTCAAATAAGTTGAGCATGACCCTGGAGCTTCCCTGGCCAAAGAATCGAGTCCGCTTTGCACCATTTTTGACGCTGAGGCCGCGAATTGTATCTGCCGTCGCTGCATTCACACGGCTGACACTCAAATCTGTAGCGGCTGGACTCCGCATCACCTGCTTCTCCAGGCGCTCCATTCGCAGGGACAGCTCCTCCAGAAGCGGCAGCCCAGAAGCATCGCCATTCTTGGCAGCTGCAACAGCGGTGGCAATAGTGCTCGGGTCGCCGGCTATCGAAGTGGCCGAAGGCGTGTTGCCCGGAGGACAATTGCGCTTGGGAGGGCGTCCGGGTTCAGGTACTTCGACATCGGAAGCATCAGAGTCGAGCTGTCCATCTGCATCAGCTGCATATCGGCAGGCGCGATTCGATTTTTGGCACTGCGAGCAAGGGCAAAGTCGGTCGCATCGGAGCTTTCTTTTACGGCATTCTGTACAAGACTTGACAGGTCGGGGGCGCTTGACGCTGCGCTGCTGGGATTGATGCTGCGATAGGGGTTGTTGATGCGCAGGTTGCTGCTTGTGCGTTGTCTGCTGCTGGGGCAGCTGCTGCTGCGGATGCGGCGACTGAGACGGGGCGCCATGCGCAGGAACGGAGACTATCTGCAGCGGTGGCCCGGGTTGCTGCTTGGGCTGCTGGAGACCATCAAACTGGTCCGCAGCACCCATGATTGTGATTGCGCCGGATTGCGCCGGCGGAGGTTGAATGAAGAAGAGCGGTCGGAAGCGAGTTTGCGGAATTATCGGGCTGCCTGGCGCAAAAGGTTATTTGGAAGTGATTGACGCCAGACTCGTCAGACAGAGATGGGACATGCCGCAATGACGCGCAAGGCACGTAATGCGCGAATGATCAAACCGCAGGTAGCTGGTTTGCCGGCGACGGGAAATGATGTAACTTGCGAGTAATTTCTGGCACAATAGGGCGTCGTGAAAGAAGCTATGCGAATTGCGCGAGGAGCCGGTGTTTTTCGACGGAGCGGCGGAGGCGGGAGCTCTGTAGGCTATGGGGGGCCTGCCGGCGATTGGCTCGATTCTGTCAGATGATGGCTGGGTGGGCGGGAAACTTTGCTGCCCGGTTGCCAAGCTGTCGCAAAGTAAATGGAGCAATGCCGACAACTACCGGCAGCAGACGCTTCTGCGTAAAGCTCAGTAGGCGCAAGGGTGGCGGCAAGAGAGTTGAGTGTGGGAAAAAGGCGGCGACGAGTCGGTCACTTGGAATTGAGAGCTGTCAGTGCCCTGTTCGGGTTGTCTTTTGGTTGGGCAGGGCTGGGTCAGACGGCGGGCGGCAGTCCGCACGACTCGGCCGAAGTTAGCGATACGAGGAAATGCAGCAGGAACAGGGGGTGTTGAGCTAACCAGTCCGTTGCTAGTTCAACTTTGTGTGTCTGTGAAGTGAAGTGTGTGGGCGTGGTCGGAGGTCGGAGTGGATGTGGGCTTGGGGAGCGCAACATGATCCAACGTGGAAAAGGACCGAAGCCGGTAGCCGGGCCTGAGCGCAATCGTCGGCGACCAGGTTGTGTAAGCTGAGGGTTTGTGGGATCCTTCTGACGCGGGTAAAGAGAAGGGGAAACGAGAGAACTAAGATGTTAGCCAGTCTTGAGAAGCTGTGTAATGCTGCTGTCTGCTGTCTGACATTGGTGGCCAAGCGGAAGCGCAAGCAATGCTAATGATGCCAATAAAGCGTGGGTTGATAAAAGAAAAGGCGACGGAGATGTGAAGGGATCATGATGTAGCTTCTGCAATGCACGTTACCTACTAATACCTCGATGGAGGAGCAAACAGCTCAATGTTGGGGAGGGTTGCGCCGCCGCGGACAGGGCCACAGCTGGCAGCTGGCAGCTGGCAGCTGGCGGATCCGATAACTGCAATCAAACGCCTTGCGGGGTACCTATCGTTTACAACTACATACTTGGGATTTACTCCAGTTGATGCATCATCGTCAAATGTCGCGACATCAAATTCTGTCCAGGCCGGCAGATGCCAATCTGCAGGTGGCCGCCTGCAATGGGTTCAGCGCGGGGTCCGCCCTACGTGCCTACAGTACGCCGTAGGTACCTACAGTGGGTCGTAAGTAATTCCGCTCACGACCCCAAATCTCACTAAAATGCCTATAAACTACTAATATAATAAAGGCTAGTACTTAAAAGTATTTTTCTAAAATTATAATTAAATTATT
>JARJPP010000210.1:0-28615 GCA_030782485.1 Beauveria brongniartii
CTCTAGTGGTTCTTTACTACGTTCTCGCTCTTTTATAGCCGCGTATTCGCACGTGACCCCCTGTGGGTCGTGACAGGAGGCCACAGAATTCGAGCAACGATGAAGTGGTACTGCGAGTATGAGCTAGAGGGGTCCAGCGCAAGCAATCCAGTGATTTCCTTTTTCGACGGAATCCCCGAAATCGAGCCGGAAATTCTTCAAAGTACGTATTCCTTTCGTCCTTCGTTTACCTTGATTCTTTACCTTCCTTCTCCAGCTTATGCCGCTTCCACGATGATTGCTAACGAGTCGCAGTGTTCCTTGAAAATGAGAATCTATACCAGTTTGTCACCATACCCGAGGTTTCGACTTTGTCGTCCATCTTTGAGCGCCATAGGTCGTCAATTCTTGACGGAAAGACGGTGGACGACATCTTCGGGGACGACGTGCGGCTGGCAAGTATCGCGAATCTGACTTGCAGGGACATCATAAAGGTGGTCCAGCTAGCGTCCAAAGTTGTCTCGCTCAGCATCTCGTTCGAGGCACTGTGTGGTGCCAAAATTGCCGATCTAGATTCTCTGGTTACTGCCCTGGCCATGCTGCCGAGCCTGGCGGTGGTGTATATCGTGGAGCGAGTGTTCATTCCTGGAAAACACGTGCTGCCAGTCTTCATGCAGAGCGTAACTGTGCAAGCTTTTTTCTTCCAACGAGTCCGCCTCCAAAGCGAGGAGCTCTGGAAAAAAGTCCAGGGCAGCAGCATGTACTCTTGGAGGATGAACGACCAGCTGCGTATTACTTTTAATGGAGAGATTTGCCAAGCTATGGAAGACAAGTTATATCAACCCTCGAAATAAACGCAGGAGCACTCCATCATTGGCAGAGAACCACCAGCTTTGTGGAGTTGCACTTGAAGAATCGGATTAAGCACATGAGTGAATTAGTTGGACACATGACTTTTAGGTCTTGAGAAGATTCTGGGATTAATAGTAATAATTAGCTCGACAACCAAATTGACACCACTACTTTGCTTTTTGAAGAATGTTGCTTTATTAGTCATTTGTTTACTCGTGGGGGAAAAAAAAGAGTGGAAAATTGTCGAAAAGTAGTCGTCAAGAACGTGTTGGTTCAATACCCTGCAACGTGGGGGGGTTGCTGGGCCAACCAGATGATTACCACTTTAGGCCAATGTATCGCGCAACAAACAACCAGCGCAATCTTGTTCGACACGACTCCTCATGCATTATTAACTTGTGTGACAGGCTCGACAGCAGCGATGAAATAAATTGACGACGCACACTCGACTTGCACAGCGTCGCTCATCTAGCATTATCCGATACCTCCCTTTTTTCCCCCCCTTCCCTTCGCCGCCATCTTTCGCAAAAACCCCCATCCCGTCAGCCAAGGACCATCTCACCGCCAGCTCGGGCGCTTGCCTCAGATTAAACCCTAACGATGGACGCTCCCGCTCCCAAGACGTCGCAGAACCTCTTCGAAGTCTATCTTCGGCTGCGCCCACCGCCCACGGCTGCTGCTGCCGCGCAGACGGACCGAGTCCTCACAGTCGAGACGCCCGATCAAGATGGCGTCAAGCCCAGCCACATCACGCTCAACCCGCCGTCAGACCGCCGTCGCGCCATTGAGCGCTTCGGCTTCACGCAGGTCTTTGCGGAGACGGCGTCGCAGCTCGATGTCTTTTCAAGCACCGAGATTGTCAAGATGATTGAGGGCGTGTTGGCGCCCAAGGGGGGCGAAGGGACGGATGCTGTTGTCGCGACGCTTGGTGTGACGGGCTCCGGAAAGGTAATTTGGCAGCAGCCCAACTGACGGGGAAGAGAAGCGTTGCTAACTTTGTCAGACACATACTATTCTCGGGTCCAAGACGCAGCGCGGTCTTACCCAGCTCGCAGTGGATGTCGTCTTTCGCTCCATCGGCCCCAGTATGCTCGACGTCGCCTCTCTGCCCGCCGTCCTCGAGTCGTTGCAGGCCTGCGATCCTTCAGAATCACCTCTTGTGGCGGCACCGCAGTATCTCGAGACTGTCTTTGCCGACCACTCGCAGTTTTCGCGCGCCAACTCGCGCGCCGCCACACCCATGAATGTACGAACCCTGCCCTGCTCGTTTCCCGAGTCACCACCACCACCACCAGCGCTGCCGCGACTGTCGCGTATGCCGGAGCCGTAGTGGCGCTCCTGGCAGCCCGTCGTCGCGCAGCCCAAATCTCTGTCCAAGAAGCGGCTCGAGCCCATCTACATGGCCCTCACCGCCACGGCCCGCAACAAATCCACCGTCCAGAAACAGAGTGTCAAGGCTAACAGCATCCAGGGCGACTTTAGCTCGAGCCTCATGTCCTCCGCCCCTCGCCGTAACCTCCCGCCCATGCCGAATTCTCTCCCGAAACAGCCCGATGTGAGCGGCATCCTCGTGCCGTGTGATACTTTGGCCGAATATGTTGTTGTTGTGTCCATGTACGAGGTTCACAACGACCGTATATACGATCTCCTCACTCCTGCCACGAAGAATGCCGCCACCAAGGAGTTTCGCCGTCGTCCTCTACTCTTCAAATCGACAGAACTGTCACCGGATCGCAAGGTTGTCGCTGGCCTCCGCAAGGTTGTCTGCACTACTGTCAGGGAGGCGCTGCTCGTTCTCGAGGCCGGTCTGCAGGAGCGTCGTGTGACGGGCACCGGCAGCAACAGCGTGTCGAGCCGCAGCCACGGTTTCTTCTGCTTTGAAGTCAAGAAGCGCCACGGCGGGCGACGACCTGGCCCGTGGGGCGGCAGCAAGCTGACGGTGGTTGATCTGGCTGGCAGCGAGCGCGCCAGAGAAGCCAAGACGGCGGGTGCTACGCTCGTCGAAGCGGGCAAGATTAATGAGAGTCTCATGTACCTCGGACAGTGCCTACAAACACAGAGTGAGCTGGGAACCTCGACCAAGGTATGACTATTGTATAGTGCTTGTTGAACGCGATGCTGACATTTATAGCCCAACGTTGTCCCATACAGACAGTGCAAGCTGACTGAGCTTCTCTTTTCCAACTCTTTCCCGTCGCATGCCAGTCCGCATATGCCTCGCAGGAATCCTCAAAGGGGCGTCATGATTGTGACTGCCGACCCAACCGGTGATTATAACGCCACATCTCAGATACTTCGCTATAGTGCCCTCGCTCGCGAGGTTACTGTACCGCGCGTCCCCTCCATCACTGCCACAATACTCGCCAATGCTCCTACACTGGCATCAGGCAACACACCACGATCCGTTAGCCCTATTCAGCATCATTACCAGCGTCCATTTGTTCCTGCTGGCGGCAACGGCAACGGCAATTACCGCAACCCCACGCCTGTCGACGAGCGCGCCACCATGGAGATTGCGGCGCTGGAAATTGCGCGTCTGAGCGACGAGCTCGACCAGCTGCGAAACGAAGCCGACGCCCACATGGAGGCGCGCTTTACCGTAGAGGCTCATCTCCTCAGCATGGAAGACCGCCTGATTGACCTCGAGGCCGCCGTGCGCGACGAATGTGCCGCCGAGTTTGAGCAGACGCTCATGCTTGAACTGGCCCGCTTCAAGACGAGTCTGGCGCTGGAGCAGGAACGCAGCGAGGAGCACTGGGACCGCAAAGTCGACTTGCTCGAGCGCGGCCTGGACAGCACCGGCTGCCAGGATGTCGTCGAGCAGCACAACAAGGAGAATGTCCTGGTGGAGGATTTGACAGAGGAAGTTGAGCGGCTGCGCAGAGAAAATGCCGTGCTGAAGAGGGAGCTGGCCGGTCGCAGCCCGACTAAACGCAAGCCCCTGGAGGAGAGGGATGACTTTTCACCGGCGCCGGAAGCGGCCCCAGGCAGCACCGGTGGAGGCAGCGTCACGACTCTTGGTAGAAAGATGGAGCGCATGCGTTTTAATAATGCCGATGCTGGCTCGCGGTCGGGCAGCGGTGCGAGTAACGGTAGCCCGAAAAAGGTGCGTCGAAGTGCCAAGGCGACGTAATTGCTGCTCCCTGTCTGGTATATTGAGAGTGCATTTGATGGCTATGTACGAAGGTAAATAGGGATAAGCGGCGCTGGGCGTTTTGTCTCTGTTGGGAAACCATGAGTTATATCTATATGGATGCTGCATGCATGGTCTGGACTCGTCAGTCTTTTTGTGTTGCTAATGACTGAGATTTAATTGTTGTTTTTGAGAAGATAATACCCGCTGTAGTTTGCTTTACTGCATCATTATATGCTTTCTCTTTCATGCCGTGCCACAAATCCTTATCTGAAGTCTACGACAACTCGTCATGGCCATGCCCCATGTGGTCTTGCTGGAAATCCTCTTTACTCGCCGCCGCCACAAACTCCCTCGTCACATTATTGAGCTCGAAAAAGAGATCCGGCATGCGCACCTCCTGGAAGCCCATCGGCCGCGTCACGTTGCGACCCCACGTCACCGGCACGGCGTGCTCCTCCTGCCACGCCACAATGTCGTCAAAGTTGCGACACTTGTGGTTGACGTCAAAGTCGGGCCAGGGACGGTGCTGCGACTCGAGCCACTGGTAGGTGACAATGTCGACGCTGCCGGCGCACATGATGTTCTTGAGGAGTATGTCGGTGCAGTGCGAGACGTGGATCCAATGCAGCGGCCGATACGGCGGGCGGCGGATGGTCGCCTCGTGGTCGTAGGCCTTCCACGCCTGATGCCGCAGCAGGTTGAGGCAGTGGATCTGGTGGAAGACGTCGACCTGCGCCATGTAGGCGTCGTCGCCGAGGCCGTACGACGGTGGGAACTTGACAGACACGGCGGGGTCCTTGCCGAGGCGGCGCAGCTGCGCCGAGGTAATAGGGAAGACGCGAATGTCCTCGAGGGCCTGCCAGTGGGCCTCGACGTCGGGGTTGGGCGTCGTAAAGTCGCGAAAGGGGTCGCTGGCGTTGTGCGTCCAGAGACTGCCGCTGACGACGGCGTCGTGAGAGCCGAGCTTGATGCTGTCCCATACAGGGGCTGGGGGGTAGTCGTTAGCGATGGGAACGGAGAGGAGGGTGGTGTGTGGGCTTGCAGTAAAAGGATGTGCGCTTCATCATCTCGAGATTAGATGGATGGTGCTGAGTGTAGCCGAGTGTGAAGAAGCCTACAGAGGCACAAAAGAGCACCGAGTTGAAGATTGTCCATGCCCTTGATCGGCCTGTTGGTCGTGTGTAGTGGTGTTCTTCCGGATCTGAGAGCAGGCTCTCCGTTGAGCTCGCGTCAGCGTCCGATCCAATCTTTTCGTACCGCATCTTGCCACTATGCATCCCCAATATAGTTTTGACAACTGAAAGAAAATGCAAATGGCGCAAAGGAGAAAGGACAACGAGTCGGTGAATGTAGGTTGGGGAGGGGACAGGCGAGGATACAACTAGACTCCTCGTCGTGGCAATCGCAGAAACAGGGTTCACGCGCCAACGTAATGAAAAAACCGGTAAAGGCAATATGGGCGAGCAAAAGAGCCCAGATCAGGCTGAAGCTGAGCAAAGTAAGAGGCGCACGCTAGGCCCAGCGTCATCCCCCTCCACGATGCATCCATGCTCGTATCGCCAAGTGCCGCTCGATGCGGGGAAGCCAATGCATGGATGCGCCGAACCATTCCCAAAGTTCCAGCAAAAGAAACAAGGAGTCGACCCATCACAGCTTCAATCACACAATCTATAAGCAAATAGCAGATGGTGGTTGCATGCAGCCAAATGTTGGGAAGCTGACTGGCGCACAGCCTCATCCCGCTTACAACACAAGAACCTTCCGGATCCGGCTTGGACTGGCGTTGTTGGGTGTGTCGAGAACGGAAAGGGCCGAGACGAGGCGTTCAGCCACCAGCCTTGAAGTGCCGTTGCAAGTCAGACTTGGGTTGCAATCAGCAATGTTCCCCGCGGATATAATTGATTCGTGGGGTATTCGCAATCGGCGAGGACGTCCAAGCCAAGGCGCGGCATCGGCTTTCCAGGACCTTTTGCTAGTCTATGACTTGGATTGAATGAGAGATCCTTCAAGGCTTAGAGAGCCTGCAACATCCACCACGGGCCGTGTCTTGATTAAGCACCAACGTACGTAGGGGGTGCTCATCACGGGATGAGGATGGCATACTACTGCCGTAGTTTCCTAGGCCCAGTCAGCGACAAGGGGCTGTCTCGGAGAATAAATGCTGCTGGCAGCCTGAGTCAACAACAGCGTGATTGGGAAACGTTTAGGTCTGGTCAGCAGTCTTTCAGGACTGGCAATACGGCAGGCGCGAATTGAGGCTGCACGCGGATGCATGGTGTTCCGAGCACAACAAGGTCATGTGCATGTTTACATGTACATACGGAAGGGGCAATAGCCTAATTTACTCTGTCGTGGATCAGGCATCATCAACGGCAAAGTTACAGAGTCTGTGGGCTCTCAGGTCTGGGACCTGCCGCTTCCGTCAAAGGGGGGCGTTTTAAGTAGTCCTACGATTACAGATAGATCAATAGGCTCTCTCAAGAAAAGATGAGAGAAGAACAATGCACGCTATTTTCGCGACACCTAAAAAAGGTTCCAGGATGGCCGTGAATGGCTTCACGAGAGGAGTCTGAGTTCAGCAGTGTCAAAGCGAAAGACCTGGGCGATGCGGTTGGTGTTGATCTGAAGATGGCCTAGTCTACGTGCAGAGCGACTGCGTACGGAACGCCCTCAGAACGGTATTTACATTACCAGTCAAACAAAGAAGTCTTAGTGCGACTACCGCGCGCATTCACAATTGCTGTACTTTAGAAGTTTAGCTACTAAAAGGCTGAATCTTCCAAGTACCTGTATAAGCCTGTTCCCTTTAGACATGCTGCCAAGAACGTCACCACCTCAGAAATACCCCCCTGTTTAATTCACATCATGTGCAATTAAGCATGATCCTTAGCTCTGCTGGAGTTGTACTTGCAGCTCCCGGCCCGACGCCTGAACATGAGCGTGGTTCGTTTGACAATCTTTGAAACGAAAGTGGCTCGGGACTAGCTCTGACACCGGCTGTGAACTGATTTGCGAGCAGGACTCTAGGGAACTTGGGTATACAGCGCAACGATGAAGATGTACCACGCTGCTGTTTTCGTACCGTGTGTGAGCATTCCGCGAAGCGCCGCGGACGAGCGACGCCGGTTGTGATTGTGAATGAGCTTGCTTTGCACTCTAGCGTCGACGCATCGTAGTCACGCTCTCTTCCATGTAAGACAATTCCTGTCATGGAAAAAGACCCCGGTTCCTACCCTTGCATATTTAAAACATTTTTATATACGTGGAATAGAGTTGGGGTCGTCGACAGGTTGCTCGGCGGGGTTACTTGTTTAGGCAAGCCACCGCGCAGGGCTTGCTGAGGAGCGGCGTCTAGAGCCTCGCCCAAATCTAGGAAAACGAGGCTCGCTAAGGGCGTGCCTCGAATCCTACGACATTCTCATGAGGCTGTTGAGATACGAGGCGGCATCGAAACGTATCCGATAAAATGCCGCCCCTCATCTCTTCACCGGTGTTACACGGGCGCTACATGGGCGCAATAGACTAGAGATGAGAGGGTGCCGAGCTATCGGGGAACTTTTGACGTGGCGTAAGCCTTTTGCGGGTTTATTCCGTGAAAGGAAGGTAGTTTCCTCCGTACCTGCGACGCTTTAATCTGGCAATCGAAGCGCCGTGCGTATATATAGCACCATTTCCTAGAGTTGTGTTCTTATTTTTCGCAACTAGTTCCCTATTCAGTTCATTTTTTTTACTTGCATTACCTTGTACAAAATGCAGTTTACCAAGATTGCCAGCTTCATTGCCCTCGTCGGTGCCGCTCTTGCCGCTCCTGCTCCCGAACCTGTACAGCGTAAGTGGTGCTGATTCGCTGCAAGTGGCTCTCATACTGACGAGAAGCAGCCTGGGAGGGCTACGGCCGCGCGCATGAGCTCAAGATGGCTCAGGACTAGAGCAGATTAATTTTATGGCGAGAATATTTGGTTAGAAAGAAATTGGAAATGGATATAACTGGACCTTGAAATATCCGTGTTGCTGCGTCTGCGTGATTCTGTAGCGCTGCGCATTGTGACGAGAAGTTGGGGCACTGTTGAAGAAGACAAAGAGACCACCAGTCATCAGATTCATCTCACTCAAGCTGAGCAAATGATATTACTTCAATCAATTTCACCTCATTCAATAACTTTGGTCCTCATTTTTGTTCAAGTAAAAAAAAAATAAAAAATAAAAAAAAGAGAGAAGGCCTACATTTTGACCAAGCTTTGCGCAATCGCTAGCGAGCGCATGTACATTCACCAACGCTGGCCGAGAAACAATACTGGAAAGTAATCAGTACATCAATTCGATTCTATCCACCAGTAAGTCCGAAACCCATTAGCAAAGCCGCGCGGGGTTAAACAACTTGACCTCCCTATTATCAGACGCACCAAGCGTATGCACTCATTCCCTGTTAGATTGTATTATAGCGCTTTTGTACCAGAGCGAAGCCTCGTCTATGCGGCCAAGGCATCTATAAGCACGCGACTTATTGATATAAAGCAGCTTGATGTAAAATGAATACTTTGGCCAATGCGTTAGGCGCTGCAGGGCAACGTCGCAAAAGTGCAGGGCTGTGAGGTAGTCCTCCGCGTCCAATGCCGCGTTGATCAGATGCATCTGGTTCTCACACCAGCGGAGCTTCTGGTCTTCAGGCCAATTCTTGTAATCAGGCTTGTTGGAGTAAATCATGTTTTCTTCTTTTTTTTTTTTTATCTGATTGCTTTCCTCGGGTTTGCTGATTGGTCTTGTCGTTTGTATTTCTCTGCACTGCTTGTCCGGTTGAAGCTGTCTGGGATAGGGAAGCAAGCCGAGTTTTTATACTTGCGATGTTCTATCGTACTATGATGGAAAGAAGCATAATATAACATTCATAATAACCGTCTTTTGTGCCATTGTTGGGGTC
This sequence comes from Beauveria brongniartii, assembly GCA_030782485.1. Lineage (NCBI taxonomy): Eukaryota > Fungi > Ascomycota > Sordariomycetes > Hypocreales > Cordycipitaceae > Beauveria > Beauveria brongniartii. The sequence goes on from JARJPP010000210.1 coordinate 8,886, forward strand.
TGCTTTGGTCCCGTAAAGCAAGTGAATCACAGTGCCGGTATCTGTTCCCCGATGCGATGCATCGGCTTTGACGTATTGCTCGGTTACTATATAGAACTCTTGGTACTCCTGTCTTGTTGAAAAGCCCCATGATATCGTTTGAAACAAGGTTAAGCGTTGTAACGCTTTTCTTTGTGCTGCTCCCTTGCACAAAGCCGCCGCTCGCTGTGGGTGTTGGCCAGGTACGGGTGCACAAGGCTACCATGCAGCCTTTGTCCTGGATACGCCTTACAGCGCGTTCGTTCTGTTACCGTACAAGAGCGTACCAAAAATATGTTTGTTTTCCATGGTGAAAAATGTACTCTTTCCGGGGGCTCAGGTTTACTATGACGTAGTTGATGATACAGAGAATAATGATGTTGTCGCATAACTCGCTGTTCAGGTAGCTACCGGTTTGCGTCTTCATTGCGCTCGCCCAGTACCTATGTACAAGCCAATTATTATTGTCCATGGACGGAACCTGCCGCAGTGCAATAAACCATGACCGAAAAATTCCAGCCAAAACCAAAAGCTTCAGCAGAGACATACTGGTCCAAGATTCAGCCAGAATAGTCACAGGGAAATTCACGTGTCAATTCATTGTGGCGGAGGAAACCGGCTGTAATTGGGCCGACGCTCCCCACTTGTCTCGGCCGGATGTGGGGAATCCGGCCGAGCCATACTAGAGGCGACTAGCCGAAGCCGCGCCAAACACCTGAATAACACCAGCGCAGATCCTCCTCCCCCCCCCCTCATTATCCATTGTTCCTCTGAGCATCTCAGTCCTCCGGCCTTGTTGTTTTTACACACGCACACTCACGCCGAAAAATCATGTCGTTTCTCATGCCCTTTCTCAATGGCGAGGCCAGCCTGGCCATTGGCTCACTGCCGCTGACGCTGCTCATCTCGGCGCTGCCCCACTGGTACACCATCTACAAGGCCGAGATCAACAAGGTGCAGGGCGGCTGGTCCAACGAGTGCCCGCGGTCCTTTTCGGCGCGCCTCAACTCCAAGGCCGCGTCGGGTCACCGGCTGACGGACCTTGAGGGCATGATTCTGCGCGGGCAGGCGGCGCAGCAGAATGGCTTCGAGTGGTGGGCCGTCTGGGCCGCCGCTGTGGTGAGTCTTGTTCTCCTTTTGTCTTTGCGCGTGCGTTAGCTGTGAGGGGTGGGATTGCGAGGTGCTGACTTTTTCCTCTCCGACTAGATTCTGGGAACGCTGGCCAAGGTGCCGCAGGAGGACATGACGCGGTATACAGTCATTCACGTCGCGTGCCGCCTCGTGTACAATGCTCTCTACGTGACGACGGCGACGCGCTCGCGGAGCTACCTGCGTACCATTGTCTTCCAGTTCAGCATCTATCCGTCAATTGCCATCTTCTTCAAGGCGGCTTCGGCCCTCAACTGAGCTGTACATGGGGTTTGACGGGTGGGTGCTTCGATTCGTTGCAATTATGCTTATCATATCAAAGTTTGTGCGCTGCTTCCATTAGATGGTACTAGATTGCCCTTTCAAGCGCAGTATATGTAATGGCTCATGTATAGTCTGCAACGCGAATTTTGATACTTTGCTACTACAACACCCTGCGGAGACTTGCTCTTACAGCAGCAACACAATGCAGAGTTGGGCTTGAGGAAAGTAAGAGACAAGCGTGAAATCACGACCCTCTTTCGTCGGTGTGTGCATTTGAGAGGTCTTGTTCAGCATACTCCGATCATTAAAAGACCGCCACGCTGGAGAAGAGCAATAAACGTACAATCGACGTCTCGAAACTGATCTGGAGCGTGCGACTCTCATGACACCATGCGAAGAGTCTCCGAGCTATCTTGGAGATAGTCGGGACATGAGCACGCAGACAAGCCCCGAGAAAGAAAGTCCGTGAGCAGCGGCAAACGCCCACCAGCGACTGCGAACTGATGCAAATGCACGCTAGAAAATCCAACTAAAGTTTTCATCGCCAAGAAATACTCCACGAGTCCATTCAACACGCTATTCTCTTTGTAAGACGACCAAAAGACCCATTATGCCCAACATAGCTGTCTTCATCCAGGGGTGCTCCGACAGCATGATGGTCACGTAGCCGACAAAGGGGACGTAGCCAACAACGCTGCCAATTATATCCTGTCGCTCGAGGTAGTCCTGCCCGCGGGCGTAAAGCTCGGTATCGTCGCCGGCGTTGTTGTCGCCCTTGGTGAGAAGCTGTGCCTTGTCTCTGTAGAGTCGTTAGTGCTGTCGTCAGGCAGCCTAGCAGCAGCACGTACCCAGATCCAAACTTGCGCACCACACGATGCACAATGGGAATATCTTTGCCCTTGACGTTGTAGACAACAACCTCGCCGACGGCCGTTTCCGTGAGCAGGTTGCGGTTCCAGAGGAGCAGCAAGTCGCCGCGCTGAAAGGCGGGCTCCATGCTGCCCGAGAGGACGACGACAATCGGCGAGGGCGAGTCGCTGATGACAGAGAGGCCTTTCCACATCTAAAAGATGCACGGTCAGCTTTTATCCCGGCTTTTCCTTGTGCTACGAGAGCTCATGCGGGGATCGCATACCATGAACGCGGACGACAGAATCAGGGCAAAGTTGAGTACCTGCGCAGCCGCCTGGCGCGGGCTTCCGAGGCTGGAAAGCATGATGGGTGTAGAATCGGCCAATTTATAAGGTTTCGGGGCTCGTTTTGGTTCGGAATCGGGTAGTGACAAAGAATTGGTGAGGTTGCGACGCGTAGGGAGCTCTGGTTGCTTGTATTGTCGTGGGTGTCTTCAGGACAAGGTGTGCTCTACTGGGACAAGGGCGCACGGACCAGGTGAACCTGTCCTCGATAGCCCCGCTGTTGCGATGGAGGTTGAGAACTGAACGAGATGGGAGAATCAGCAGAACGTATCTAGATCAGCATGAAGAAGAAGAAAATTCCAACCAGACTACCTAAAGATCCGCAAGCCCCAGAATCCCTCGCTTGACCACCTACCTCCACCCATCGCATAACATGTTGTACCGCGCATGCAAAGACGGGTGCGCTCCTGTCACTGGCAAGTGCGGCACCTGCCAGCTGCTAGCTGCCAGCTGCCAATACAAACACGACTGACAACCAAGACCTTTTTCTCTTGTTTCTGCTTCACTATTATTATCCTTCTCTGGGCATCGTTTTCTTCCCCTCTCTCAGCCGCGGAGACTTTTACAAAGACCGCCGTCGCCGCCCCCCAGCTTCTGGTGCTACTCTCTCACCCAACGCTACGTCTCATACAACTGCTCAGCATGGCGAGAGTCACGACACCCCTTCTCGCTGGCCATCTGCCCGGACCCAACGTCACGCATGATCATGTAGGACATTCTTATTCAGCGTTTAGTTCAGTCTGACAGTGTAGCCCCCGCATCTTCGAGTCACGCATTCGCCATGGAATTGGATCCCTCAGCGTCTTCTCGTCAAGCTCCGTGGCTTGCTCGTGGCCTGGTTGAGCAGCAGTGGCATCTTGACAGCCATCCACCGGTTCAAAGAGTTTCGCGATCATCCAATATGGTTCCTCGTCTTCCATTTTGGGACAGTGACGTTTGTTCTCCATTTCGTCTTCCAAATCATTACGTTTGTACGTAGCGATTGCCGGTTTGTAAGCTCGCACTAACAGATCAGCTCTGGACATTTCACCACATGTACCACCCACACATAGATTCAGTCCAGGGGAGAGTGTCATCGGCTTTTGTTCGCGCGACGTCCCTGCCTTCTGATTTGGGTAATCCGCGAAAACAAGCCCGATTTCACATGTTTTACTCGACGACGACTGTGTTTTCTTTAATGAATGCCATCTCGTACTGGTTTGTCACGCGACCACACAATCCAGATGCCACAGCCATCGGAGGGCCATGTATGTTTTGCAGTACTTTGTATGGCGCCGCTAACATGTAGCAGTCACGGACTTATTCGGTCACGGCTGGCTCCGATCATTCTCCATCTTCAGCACGTACACGATGCCCGCCATTGCCATGCTGATCGAAACCATGTTCTTCAACAGCATCAAGAGGCCTCAGGTATAATTGGACGCTCGGCATGATTGGCACTGGTTGGCAAGACTAATACTGAGGTAGAATCTCATCACACACATGCTCGGACTGTCGGGATTCTCTGTGTTGTATCTCATTTGGGGTGCAATTGGCGGCCACCTCTCGGGCTGCTACCCATTCTACTGGCTCAATCCCATGTTTGTTGGAGGAATCGAGTCTGTGGTTGCGCACTGCATGGGATTTGTTGCACTGGCTCCTTTGAGTAAGCCGCCTCATCGATCCACCTTTACGTTGTTGCTAACAAAAGTAGCCTTTATCATGGTGCAAGGTTTCACCGCTCTGCGTGAGGGCTTGACCGCACCGGCTAGATCGAGGGAGGTGTAACAAGTGCGACTAGATGGACATTTCTGGATCGCTGAAATGGACGGCCGGCAGGCAGAAGGTGATTGACAAAGAAACATTGTAAGAAGCCAGAAGCCCTATACTACGTGGTGGATGCAGCCCTATATCCTAGACAACTTTGTGGAATAGCCTTATCAAGTATTTCACTCTTGCATTCCTTGTCTAGCGAGTGTGAGCTGAGTCCATTTCCACGGAGGTGGCGAGTGACATGTGTGCGAGGGAAATTTGCCGAGGGTGTATGACTACTACTTTTGTCCTTCTCTGGTTATTTCCTGGTTGCGAAATGAAAAACTGCCAAACTCGCGCTCACTTGCTGGGCCCTGATTAACAAGGCCCTAAGTTCGAGTTGCGGACTTCCTGAAGTCAGCGGACTGGAGGATCGATACTGTGGGCCACATGGTGGACGGCCAGATAGTGCCTCAAGAGGTCCTAATCCGCATTATCAGTGGGCAGTCTTGTTGTAAACTAAACACAGGTTTCAAAAGCTGGCTCATTGAATCTGAAAAAAGATGCTTCTGGTGATTCGGGCGGTCTAAATGTGGCTGACCAGGGGCTTTGATAATGAGAAATATGAGCCCTGCGCGATGCTATTATTACCCTATATCATTTAAAGCGTGGCGTTGCGCGGGGAGAGTCGCGATTGGCGACTTGAGCCTCTAGCGCCAAACTGGTAAAGCTGAGAGCCTGAGAGACAACAGTGAAAACAGCCGATTCGCCTGTGCCTTGCCCCTGCCCGCCAATAAAAGGCACTTAATGAAATGACTTTCCAATCAGAGCACCCATCGTCGCATGGCGCCTTTCCTCTTTGGGGGCCACGGCCCGCGACCCTAATTTCTCCTCTCTCAGCCTTATTGTCGCCTTTTCCCCACGTTGTTGCCTCTGCCCAGAAAACGGGCACGGGCATGCGAAGAAAAATTTGACACCAGCATCGTCGCCGTCTTTCGTTCAAGGGGCCTGTCTCGTCCAGTCATTCGCTTTTCCCTGATTTTCCTGATTTTACTTGGGTGCAGCTGTTGCGCCGTCTACTTGGTCGATACCCTCGTTTACACGAATACCCCCCTTTCGCCCAACACCCACACCATTAACCGACCACACATCTACGCCAAGATACTTTGCCGCGCAGGCAGTTGAGACTTTTTGTAGCCAGACGGCCAATCACGCCAATGACCTCGCCAACACGTGAGACGGCTGACCGTGTGCCCACTGTCCACGATCATGACCAGCGCGCTCCCGCGGATCACGCAGCTGCTAGACCTTTATTCCCCTTGGACGCTCCCTTGCCGCCTTTGCCCGTCTCGCCGCAGACGACAGAGGCAGCAACGCCTGTCCCTCGTCGCGCCGAACATGTGAGCCCCGAGCAGCAGTATGCTCAAGCTGCGCAGCCAGAGGCTCAGCGTGATGCTGCCGTTGTGAATGCCGTCACGGACCCAGAGCAGCAACACGGCGTGCACACTGAGAAAACACCCCCCCTCTTTTTCGCCTGGAAGGGCCAGCATATGCTCCTCATCCTTCTCGCCTTTCTCTTTGCCGTTGCCGGTCTCGGCCTGTCTGGGCATGCTGCTGCCGCGGGCGCCTTCGATCTCAGCGACAGCAACGCAATGCTTGCCATTCCTCTACCCATCTACGTCCTCACCATCATCTTTGCCATTGCCGAGACCGCGGTTCGCGCGTCTCTCAAGTTCTCTCGGGGCTTGCACCCGTCCGTTCACGCGGGCGTCTGGCTCATCTGCTGGATCGTATACGCCGGCCTCATTGCCACCTTTGCCATTGTCCTTCACTGGACAATCGGTGACGGATATAACGAGGACGACCACACCGCTATGGAACCGCAATCCATCGCCCAGTTTGTTCTTCTCATCCTGCTCTGCCTCGACACGTTGGCTCTCTTCATCATGGCCTGCGTCGACACGCAAGCCTACAACGTCGCCAAAGCCACGCCGCCCGCTGCCGATGCCTCGGGAAACATTGACCCCAACCACCACGAAGACCGTTCGTGGCGCATGACAAAGGCCATCTTCAACGTCTTGGTCATTGGATTTTCCATCATCGGCTTCGCCATTGGCCTGTCCATGGTGCGGTTCCGCGACAACTACATGGCCAGCAGCATCATCTTTCCCGCCTGCGCCTGCGCCCTCCTTGTCCCCGTCGTCTGGGCCGTCAGCGACTTGTGCTTTGCTCTCACCGGCCCGCGCCGCCGATTTCTACAGGGCGTGCACCCGGGCGCCCACGTCGGAGTGTGGCTCGTCTCGTGGATCCTCCTAGCGATTGTCGGCGGCATCCTCACCACCTCTGCAATCATCAGCCTGGCGCAGTGCCGCGACTACTGGGATGGCGACATGCGTCGCTCCGTTGGCGTAGACAACTACGCGCTTCGTCATGTGCCCGCTGTCGATGCTGTTGTCGCTACTGTCCACGTCCGTCAAATCAACGCCGCCACATCCACCAACCTGCTTGCGACTCCCACAGCCACACAGAACAGTATAATCACAATTGTACCTACCAGCAGCAGGATCCGCGGTAGCCTCCCTACAACCACCACCTCGCCGCTCGACCGTGACCCATACGATCCTTACCTCAAGGGATCTGATGACGATCCGTACGAGGACCCGTACTATCCCTATCGGCCGCCCACCAGCAGCTCTTCCAGTAGTCGGCCGACAAGCAGCATGTACGGTAGCAGCTCGTCTGGCAATAAGCCGTCCGACAGCGACCGCTATCGCGACTACCCCCACAACAGCAACTCCCACAATGACCCATACGACGACGAGCGTCGTGATTTCTGCGCGCAAAAGGGCGTCAGCGGACCCATGATTGCCACCTGCGTCTTTCTCTGGATTGTCTTCGTCTTTGCCTTTGTGCTCTTCGTCGCGGCATGCGCCGACACGTACCTCCGCAACCACCTGCGCAACCCCTACACAGTCGTGTATGTACCCGTCGCGGCGCCGTACCACTACCCGCAGCAGCCCTTCTATTCCGGCGCGGAGATGCGGGGCGCCGGGAAGCAGCCCGCCATGACACAGGCGCCGCCTGTTATGCAGCAACAACAGCAGCAGCCGGTTCGGCCTGCGCAGGGAAACATCATTGAGTATTATGGACAGGCGCGGTAGAGGCGTGGTGAGAGCTGTATATGACTGTTGGAATGTTGAAACCACGTTGGGACTGAAGGTTTATTTCATGGGAGGTAAATGGCATTTGCGAAGCATTGATTGAGAATTCTTTGATACCACTAGCATAGTGACTGGTCAAGGCCAGCCAATTCAATTCTGTTGAGCGCGAGCCAGGACAAATTTTTTAGACGTCGTGAAATTGAAACGAATGAGATTGAGCAAGAGCAGATGAAAGAGGACAGCTCACAGAAGGGGGGCAGTCAAAAGGGAAAAAAAGGGAAACAAGGCTGATAAAGCCGAGTCATGATAAATTGAAGCAAAAAAGTTGGTCGACCCCGCCAGGACTCGAACCTGGAATCTCCGGTAGTCTCCGTCGCCGGAAACCGATGCCTTAGCCATTAGGCCACGAGGCCCAACGCTGTCTTAGTCAGCTATTGTATTACAATAACCCTCCTCATGTAGAGCTAAGTAGCTTTGCAGTTGTTGATGGAATGCCACGAGGTGGAATCAAAACGTGATGGAACAATAAAAGTGTTAGCATTTTGAGAAGAACAAGATACTCACGCAGTCTTTCCCCCGCGAGCATCTGAAAATGGGACCAGAGAAATTTGAAAGGATATTTATTAGATTGGTTCCATTACAAACACAGACACCTTTTCGTTTTAGTTCTCTGAGCAGTGATGTGTCCTACCCTTGACAATGTGTCAATAGACAGGCAGTTTCTTGAATGAATCACTTGCACGAGCACCAGGAACTTGGCGCCGCTTCCGAGAGCAGAATGTACAACATTGCAATTTAGTTCTTTTCAAGTAATCGAACTACCGCAAAGAGCGATAGAGTTGCTGGATCTTAGTGCTCCTCCATTGAGAACCCAGCAGCCCACGCACTATCATAAAAGAGGGAACTACGGTCAGTAGCCAACTAATCTTTCAAGACAACAATCAAATGTCTTTCCGAAATGGCAATCATTTCCGTCAGAGTTTATTTGCAGGGGGCTGCAGAGACGTCTCGACTGACTGCCGTAGTTGCAAAAACACTCACAGCCAAAAGATGCTTAAAAAATATAAATCTCACATATTTGATTGATGCTATACTCGCGTAATTCGTTCCACTGTTTCAAGTAACATGATGAATGCACACCCCCTCAAAAGCCATACATCCCGCTACCGTAAGGATACAACCACGACCACCGAGATGAACAATTATGCGAACTGCCGACACATTAATCACCATCTCCGTCATGCCGTAAGCCAGTCCAGTTGGCGAGTTGCTTAAGCTCACCAACGTCGCATCGTTGCCGCATCGTTAATTGTACCGCCCTGTATCTGCTGCGAGTGCTTCAAGCCGGCGATAGTGGCACCACTGCAACATGCTGGTGTTGACTGCAAAAGCAGACGAAAGGCTCGTAAGGGGGGAGATATAAAACCCAAGCGGGTCGTGGAATCTCGATACTGTCATCCGAATGAGAGCTGCGCAATACCATGCGGTGAAAAAAACAATTTCCAAAAATACATGATTTGTAAGAAATTATCAAGTAAATTAGCGAGGCACTGCGGCCCCTCCCTCCCCGGCCCTGGCAAGGGACATGCTGCTTAAATCATGTGACGGCGCCCCCCCGATTGGCTAACCAATAGTACATGCTGCCATAATCATGTGCTAGAATCCATCGTAGTGGGGGTGCCCTTACTCGGGTTGATGAAATGAAGACAAGGACATATGTTGTTGCAAGTTAATCGAAAGATTTATTTACATGAATGATTCCAGATACGAATTCCATGGTTTCCTGTACTGCTAGTCATTTGGTGACGAGCCACTATGGGTCAGAGTTAAAAAGAAAAACAAGAAACAAAAGCCGTTGGCCCGTGCTAGGCATTTCTAGTCAAGAGACATCCGGAACAGTTATTACCAGCTAGTTCCGGTCGGCAGGTGGGAGGTGGGGAAGGGGGGGGGGGGGGCGGGAGACCGAATAGTCGCAGAATCTTGATACTATCTTTCTGATCACAAGTGTGCAATAAGCTGAAAAATGATTCAAGAACTGATCCAGTAGCTAATTGACTCAAAATATAGAGATTGGGGTTTAATATACTTTAAATTGTTAATTGCTCTGGCAATTGGTATGCCGCATAAAAGGTACCGGGACCAACCGCCACTTGTCAACATGCATGAAGCTGCCTCTCGCAAAGGTCAACATTAATTTATTAGATGATGCACTTGCAGATCCAAGACCTGACGTGCATCTTGGCGTTGCAGAAATGCCTCGGATGTGCTGTAAGCGACTAGATTGTCCATGTCGGCTTACAGGGGACTGCGAATATCATTTTACCTTCACTGCATTGTAAACAAGGCGCCATTGACCAACGTCTGTGTCTAACCAGAAGAAAGGAGGCTGGACAGCGACGTCATTGGTATTCTCGCTCGTGCCTGGTGGCCGCAGCACCCGGAGCCCAAATGCAGGGTGTGGCACGTGTAATAGTCTAAACTTTAAAGTAATAATCTAAATTTATTTACTGCTCGTGGCGTACTCCGTATTCAGAACCTAGTAACCTAGTTCAACGTTGTGGGGCCCCCTCTTACTATTTAGAATGGTCGCTCGTTTACAACCAGCCTACAGAGCTGACGGCACAAGCTATCAATTGATTTGGTCCGGCAAGATAATTATGCCCAAGGCAAAACGTAAAGATAGCAACGGAAAGAAAGGGTTTCTTATAATCAATTGCCACGGTTGGCAGGGTTATAGAGCTAAAAAGGCACCTCTTTAGGAACAGGATATTAAGAAAAATACACTAAAAAAAACAGAGATTAGGGACATGACGTGTGCAATGCAGCACTTTGTACTAAGAAGAACTACTAGAATTCCCATTATTGCCTGATTTAGCACTGAAACAAAAGGACCACGAGATGCACTCGCCTCTCATTGGCCCACAACCTTGTAAGGGTCCTCAAACCTGTGCCTGAATTCAGCAGTGAACTGTCAGCCTGGCACGGATATGGAATTATTCAACCTATCCCCCGGATCACGGAGTTAAACCAGTGTCGGCGAAAGCTCACCCCACTGAAATTATGAAGTAGGTTGGCCGCCGGCACCTATTTCGGCCTAACAAGACTGACTTTACAGTGGCCTCTGTAAAAACGCCCAGCACATGTAAATTCAGGTCGGGTTTACAGTAACGGCCACCGCCCGACAGCCGACATTCAGCAGAATATACCCGTACAGCGTTTAAGAATTAGCGATTAAAGGCCCTGTAAACATGCGTGGAGATTTCTACTGATGCATCTGCTCAGTCAAACGGCAATTGACAAGTTGACAATTGCCAAAACTCGATCTAACAAATGCCGAGCCCTCGGAGAAATCTCGACTTTACAAATGCCGGGCCTCTCTCGCCGTTACAAATTCCAAAGCGAGGCGCACGCTGAGAAATCAGACTTTTGTTTTTCTGACTCGTAACTGGTATTCGGCCACCGGAAAATAGGGATGTGTCGGTGGCCGCGGAGAAAGCACGCCTTTTCTGACTCGTGCCTGGGAAGGCAGCAAATAGGTGTACTTGCCATTGATTTAAAGATGGGGACTTTTAAAGACGGCCGCCACGCCACTTGTTCCGGGGTCTTTTGTCCTAGCGAGCCACGAAACTCTTGCCGGAATCGTAAATATACTACAAGGGCATTATTATTCGAGAATCTTTTCCTTCTTACCGATGACCCGAAGAGTCGAGAATCCTTTTCTTTGTTACTCTCATGAGTCACGACGGCTGCCTCGTCTTGGCATCGTGCCATGCTATTGTTGTCGTCACCCATCCCCATTTCCGCGGCGTATTTGCTCTTACTGGCTACCTCCTGAGCTCGGCAAACGCTATCTTGCCCGCTTAATGGCATGATCGGACGAGGTGTGGCGTTGGCTACAGCCGACGCATGGCAACACGCATAGCCGACCAGGCTGGAGGAAATTGACTTCGCTTAGCGAGCTGCCTTGCTGGGTTTCTAGCGTCTAAATATGGCGAGAAGGGCTTCGCGGAAGGGAGAATCGACAGGGGGAGCCATGCATGTATTCGTATAGCAGTCTGAATTATCACGGCACTTGACTACTCAATCTACTATGACATGCGTAAATAGCACACTGTGCATGCGCACGTGTAGGCCGATTGACCTTGATAGACTCTTACATGCCACGCCCTACGAGGCTCACTAGCGGTGCAGCTTGAATGGCTTGGGGGCTATTCGGGAACGGTCCGTATTCCGGCAGACTCTGTTTGATCCGGAGATGTCCTTTTTGCATTAAACGGGCACACCGGATAGGGCGTGCTTAGAGAAAGCTGCCAAAGTGAAACGCAAGGAACCTCCCCGGCGATGCAGGAACCATTCAGAGCCGTCTGCCAAAGCGGCAAAAGGTTCCCGAAGGCAATTAATAATTCCACTTGTACCTATAGGCTATTGCGTATGACAATAGAGCTGGGCTTGATACAACAATATCCGTGAGTGCCGCACACACGCGCCCCGTGGAGAGTCGACAGGCCAGGTCCGGGTCAAGAGAAGCTGGGCCGGCGCAGGGGTGCCAAGTATGGCATTGTGCGACAGGAGATAGATCATGACATACGTCAAGTCAAGATTGTGTATTGTATATGCCTTGAGCTATAACACGCTTTTCGGTAGTGCTGATCAATAAATGTGAAAATATTACAGTGGCAATCGGCTGTAGTATCATGCTGTTAAAGCCTTGGCCATTGCCTCTCTTTCTATATAAAGGCAGAGTGTTGCCAAGTTGTACATTTTGAAATCATCAGCAAAGAAAACATCTTTCGTTGTCTTTCATTCTTTTCTCTACATTCGTCTACAACAGACTCAAAAACACCGCCACACTCTTTTCGACACGCACAAACAGCTACCACGCACCCGACCAGTTGCCCTTCCTTACCGTCAACACCACACCATCTCCCAGAATGCGTTTCTCTACCGTCTTGCCCTTTGCGGCCGCTGTCCTCGCCTTGGACATTCAGAACCCTGAACGCCGAAAGGGTTGCGAGGGTGCCGACTGCGCCAATGTCCCCGCTCCCAAGGTCATCCGCGGCGTCATGTCCGTCCGCGACGACCGCTGCCAGTACTCGTGCCATCTGAAGCGCCTCCGGGACGCTGCCATTGCGCGCCAGGCCAGCCCCAAGCCCGCCGAGGCCCTCGTCGTCCCCGGCGCCGAGGAGTCCGCCCAGGAGGCCAAGGAGTATGACGACGACTTTGTCGACGCCCACACTCTCGACCTCAACGAGAGCGGCAGCGCCATTGCCGCGCTCCTGTCCGGCAAGACCAAGAACATGAAGAAGCGCGCCGACGGGCCCGCTGCCCCTCTGGCGGCCGTCGGCCAGTTCGACGTGGCTGTCACGAGCATCCCCCGCCGAAGCGAGGGTCTCTGCAAGTTCGCCATTGACGTGCTGCCCAACGCCGAGGACGCCACCCCTGCCATCTCGTGCAGGGCCGCCGGCACGACGATGCTCGAGAACATGCCCCGCAGCACAGCCGGCCTGCTCGCCGCCCGCCTCGCCGTCGAGTACGACTCCAACTGTGCCCTCAACGAAAAGACCACCTACACCTCATCCGACGGCAAGGCCACCTTCCCCGTGTTCCGCCCCGACGATGCTTCAGACATTAGCGGCGCGAATCTGGGAAGTGATCAGGAATACTTCTTCCTTGATTGCGGCGCCGTCTTCGTCAACGAGCCCGTGAGCGGCCCTTCGGGCACGGGCACGGCTGCCCAGATCAAGATGATCCGCGACTCGCGTGGCCTCATGCCTATTCTGGCCGAGAGCTTCCCCGCAGAGGTCTTTGCCAAAGTCAAGGGCGGCCCTTTCAGCGCCGACGCGCCTCCCCCGTGGCTCAAGAGCGCCGAGTCAGGCGTCTAAGGGCTGAGGGCAACGCAACCCCCCGTCATAGGCCGTCACTGAGTGCTCTTTTCCGGCTACTATCGGGACTCGTGTGACTATTCGGCGGGATCAGTCTTGATTTTAGCTTTCCCCCTTTTTTATCCTGCTCTTTACCTATGGCTTTCCCTCGGGGTTTTCCCATTGGTGTTACGCAAATGCGAAAGGGCAGCTCGTCGGATATTGTGCCATCTTTCTTTAACGTGCTTTTAACCTGTCAATATTGCAACAAGAACATAGCTGAATGAAACTTTCAATTTTTACTAAAATCATCTCCCTCACTGATCTTCACGATGATTTAAAAGTGCGCGCATCATGTCTAGTCTTATCGTAGACACCACGCCTCTAGCCGCGTGTTTGAACTTTAACTCGTGGCTCCGGACCTTAATAGCCCTGTGTTTCGCTCTTGACCCGAATTTTCACGTCTATACGCCTCTTAAAATCTCTTGCATGCTGTATAGAAAATGCATTTTCTGTTCGTCATCTAGTTTCCTATGTCCACTGTGGTTACTTGTTAGCTTATTGCGTTCGTACGGCTATACAACATAGTGCGTAAAAGGGCAAGCTTGTGCACAACGGCCATCGCACTTTCCTTGAAGCTTTTAGCGCGTCAAGACTTGGTCGGGGAGCTGAATAGATGATACATTATTTGACTTTTTCGAATCGAAGACTACGTAGCCATCCCTGGTCGATATACTGACAAAGGCAGCCTAATGTTGACCAGAGTGGCACTGGCCATGTCCAAGTCCATGTCCGTCTTCAACTTCATCTCCATTTTTCCAGCTTCAAGCATCCCACCCGCACACAATTAGCACTTCTTCAGCCTCTGTCGCTCCATATCTACTTTCTTGTAATTGAGTTATTGTCTTGCCTGTCCGAAGCCAGATGGCAATTACTCTTCGGACCACGCTGGCCCGCACCGTGTGCAGGATCACGCGCAATATGACTGGCTCGCCGTCCGGATGATGCACCTGTGCAAAGACCATTATGCGCATTAGTTGAAAGAAGCAAATAGACTCATGAGGCAACTCGGCAACGGATTTTACTGCATTCACACACTGGACCCTGGTAGCAAAGGCACGCACTTGGCTCAGTCCGGTGACCGGCTCCCAGCCGCTCTGACATGCGCTGCCTCTATCCGCCTGCAGGCAGTGTGGTGCAATGTACGCATAAGACGAAATGTGCGTCGACTCGGACAGCAACTTGGCCCATGCATTAGTGCCGCTGCAGTGGACGGGGCTGTACGCGTGACGGTCCTCACGGCTAGGCCACGCCACGCGGAGCGTCCTGTCGTCGCTTATGCCGGAATGACAGAGGTAACCAAACATCTCCTTCACCTTCTGTTTCAGCAGTTCTCGGTGCATCGGGTCGTCAAGTTCCACATCTCCATTTCCTTTGAGATGACGCACGATGTCCGTGGCGAGCAGTTGCCTCCACGCCTCGGCATCGGCTTTGCTATGGACCGTCTCAGGCCCGAACTCACGCAGTAGATCGGCCACCATGTCTCGAAACCGGACTCGCTGGCAGATTCCCGTACAGTAGCTGACCTGCACCGCGGACCGATAGTCAAGCAAAGACATGACATGGTGTTGCGCCGTGTCTCGATCGGCCTTCTTGTGCGATACACCGGCGCTGTGCTTGACGGACGCTTGCACGACCACGGAAAAGAGTTGCCCCAAGCTGAAACCAAAAGATTCAAAGACCGCACGATAGCTCTGCTCTTGGGTTCCTAGAGTTTGTAGACGAGTGCGTCTTCGGAGATCTCCATAACTTGACTGACAACTGCTATTCACACGCACTCCACCAATCAACAGCTTCCCTACCGGGTCCATTTCCTTTCGCGAGACGTGATTCAGGTCAACAGTCTCGCTCCAGTGATATTGATCCCCATTCAAATCTTTTGTGTACAGTATACCGCCGCCAATCCGCATTGCAAAAGGCCCCTGGTCACTAGATGCGCAGAGCAGCTCTGCTGGACCCCAGGTGTCGACGATGTCTGCTAGTCTCGCATAAATGTTATGTTTTGGCGCATTGTTTTGACCTAGATCTTCTCCTCGTGATGAAAGAAGTCGGAAGCTAATAACAGAAGTACCCAGCATATCACCGATGCAAGTTAATGGCCTTGTTGCCATCTCAATCCTCTGTGCGTCATCGTCACCAGCACCGCACAGTACAACCCGTCGAAGGGGCTCCGCAAGGAACGAAGGAAAAAGCTCGTCTTTGTGTGCCTGAGTATATGATAAAAACGCCAGAGAAAGAAATTGCGCAGCCAATAAGCAGAGATGCAGCCACATCTCTCTCGTCGTTGAGCCAGCCTCGCTGTGAAGCAATGGCCCCGAGTGACTGCCCAGAAGCGGCTGCAGAGCGGTATGTAGCAGACTGGATTCGTCGCACAACATTGAAGATGCAATCCTATCCCAATACCATGGCGTCTTCAATGCAGACCTCAAAGCTTCTAGCAGCTGCCAAGCGACACTAATTTGAATTCGAAATGCCTCGATCTTTGGCGGGCTATCAGCCGTCTGTATGCAAAACACTGTATAAGAGTTGCAGCAAAGATCAAGATGCTGCGCTTTCGAGAAAGCGGTGCATAAACCTCCTAGCGTTGCGATGATGCGCTTTATGATATAGGAGGAAAAGCCGTCCCGAGAAGAAACGCGGGCGGTCGCGACTTCTTCCTCTTGAAACACAACAAATTTATTACACGACTCTTTCTTTCGTGAATTAGGGAGAAAACCAGCTAGACCACAGATTTTGTGCAAATTTGTAATGGTCTCGATGTCTTGGAAGGAAGCAGACGAGCTGGTGTTGGAGATGGCGGCGACTTGCGATCGGGAGCCAAGGCCGTTATCTCCCATCTCAAGTAGACAATGGGCACATCCATTGAGATGATGGCCAAGTAGAGGTCTCTTGCCTGCTTGCACCTCATATGATTCTACTTCGGTGTAAGATACCCATGGACAGGCATTATGTTCGTCTAGCAAAAGTTCTGCCATGTCGTCGTCACTAATACGCAGCTTCTGTAGCTCCTTTAGCCAGGAGTATCTTTCACTTGACATCAAATGAAATTCCTCCTCAATGCCTTGTTTGACCTTTGAATGTTCATTCGTCGCCAAGATATTCCTGGCTCGTGGTGACACGCCACTTATTCGGTTGATAATTTTGGCTCTGTCAGCAGGCGGGATGAGCATTTCGACCAGAGGCTCCAGAATGGCATTTTTTTTCAGCATAACGTCCTTCCAAAGCTCTTCATTTCCGTCCGTAAAGGATGTTTTCAAATCGTTGGCCAGCGCCGTGGCTATTCTTCCACCGAGCGTGGTCGCAATTGACGAAACCTTGAGCAGCGAGTTCAACTTTGTTAATATGGCGGGCTCTGGCGGCCAACTTTTTGAAATGTCCGCAGTCGTCACACCAAGCGCCTCGACCAGAAAAAGTATGATTTGATCGGTGACGATTGACCTTGTAACTGTTCTCAAATTTGACCTTTTCTCACCAGTCGAATGTAGCCTGTGCCGCGACATGCTCGGTTGTGTAACATGCGGATCAAGCGGCTTAGCCTGCCACTCAAAATTGGGCTGGGGCAGGCGTTCCCGGACAAACGCCATCGCTAGACTGTAACTTGCTCCTTTTATTTCGCTTTCGGTAGCAAGCTGCAAGACGTCCCTTACTATCTCGTCGTCATCCAAGGAGCTCACATCTGCAAGCTGCTGTGTAGTCAATGGCGTCTCGCTCGATCGCAGCCGCTCCCGCACATGAGAACACAATTGAACCCGTTCGAGGTGCAGGAATAAATCCACCACATCGTCGCTTTGTCTCTGGCATAGGTAGACGAATCGATGTTGGACCAGCTTTTGTACGATTTCCGTGGGAGCCCAGTCGATGAGTTTCCTCACAGGCGCTTGTTGCTGGTCGGCGTCGCGTTGCTGCATCAACTCATTGAGGTGGGCCCAGAAGGCCGCGTTAATTCTAAACGGGTAGAAATCAAGCTCTTGCGCCGTCACACACCCATCGCTATATTGAGCTTCCTCGATCTCCACCAGGCTAAGGCAACCGTGAACGTCAAAGTCTTCGAAGAGCTTCTCGATCTCGCGCTCGACATCCGTGATGAAGCTTTGCTTGTTTTTTTCGACAAGGTTGAACATCTCGTTCAGGTGTATTTTGGCTGTCTGCGCACGTTTATCTTCACTTTGCCTGCATAATGCGTATCAGTAGCTGTTGTCGCCGAAGGTCCGTTCTACTTACATGCTGTGCGACGCCGCAGGATCTTGACCGCCGGCCTCGGGTAACAAATCCGACATTGTTCTTGGCAGTCGGTTTTCTTGATATTTCTCAATGTTCTTTCTTTTGACATAAGTGTAACAATATTCTGGACTTCTGCGCGGGGTAGCATGAAGGATGGCTCAGCTAGAGGTAACGTGATCATATGCAGGACCTGCGCCTCACTTTGCCATTGGGCCAGCACTTCTGGCCAGTTCTGCTGTGCTGGATTTGAATGTAGCCTATTTGGAACAATAATAGAAACTTATAAATGCGCGCATTATGTCTAGTCTTGTCGTAGACATCACATCCCCGACCGCGTGTTTCAACTCGTGGCTTACGGCTCACATAATGATGGCGCGCTGCTGTCCTAAACCTAATAAAAAAGCATCTATTCTGACTCGAACCTCCTTCATCTCCGCTTCGCACAAATGTCTAGCCTTTCTCAAGTGGCTAGTCTATGCCCCAGAACCAACTTCTCAGGCGGATCGCTTCTAGGACCTTCCGTGCGGGTTGTAGTTAATGCGAAGACACAAGGCGTTGTTACTATGTAGACCCATTTTCTTTTTTGTCAATTTGATAGCAACTATCATAGGGACTAGTCAGTTGAATTGACTCGCTAGAGGCCTTTCACACATGTGCCGACGATGAAAGGCACTTAGGTGAATCTTTATTTGTCCCCTCCTGATGGAGCGAAATACCGCCAGAAACCGGAAAACTCCTTCTTTTTACCCAATTCCGCAATGTCCGAAATCTCCTCGGCGGTCAGCTTGAAGATGGGTAGTTTCTTTCCATAACCTTGAACGCGCTCCTCCTTGGAGCTTGTAGTTATCACAACGCGACCTTGATCAATCGCCCACCTCAGTCCAATTTCGGATTCGTCGACACTGTACTTTTTGGCCAAGGTTTGGAAAATTTCATCGACAGGGCCAGGTCTACCGGACCGCAAGGGAGCGAGAGGACTGTAACAGGCAAGGGCAATATTCTGTTGCTGAAGCCAGGAGACGAGCTCTGTGCGCTGAAAATACGGGTGCAGCTCAATCTGGTTGATGGCGGGTGGAGTTTTGGCCGTCTTGAGAATAGCTTCAATCTTCTGCCGCTCCAGGTTGCTGACACCGATTGACCTTGCGAGGCCTAATTCTTTGACAGCTTCCATTTCCGCCCATTTGCGCTGCAAGTCGGCGTCATTCTTTGCAAACATGGCGTTGTGGATAAGATAGAGGTCGACGTATTCGACGCCCAGGTTCTTCAATGATTTTCTCAGAGCTTGTTCGGTCGTCACACCTTCTATGCTCAAATCTTTAGCAGTAATGAAGATGTCCTCGCGAGGGACACCAGACATCCTGATTCCCTCTGCTACTTCTTTCTCGTTTTCATATTCTAGCAAAGGCAACATTTTAGCTGTGTCGATAATTTCGCAGACTCGTCTTGTTTTCTGGTGTATGGCTGACCTTCAGCTGTGTCGATGTGCCGATATCCAGCTTGGAGAGCAGTTTTGAGAAGCTCGGGAAGAGCCTCCGCGTTTCCCCAACTTTTCGAGACGGCTGAGCCCACACCAAATGCAACCTTTGTTTTTTATCAGAAGAGAAACAATCTTTCAGGTCAATCAATTTGAATCACATACCAGTGGGATATTGTTGCCGTCGTTTAGCTGGATATACTCGGAGAATGGCATGTTGGGTGTTGCTGTATTGGGGATATGTTGTACTTGGCTTACTGCAGGTTACAAAAGAATTTGACAAGGAAGGAAATTATGCTAGAATATATACCCGCGGTTACGACGCCTGTCGCCGATCTCGACTCTTCTTCTGTTAGCAGCATCGAACTACAACACAGTGGTGGCATGGAGATCGAAGACCCGCTCCGCATAGTTTCCACTCGGCAGACTCTACGTGTCAGGGATGGATAACTGATGATGTATTCTGTAGGTTCTGTGGGCTAGCTAGGCAGGCGTGGGCCACACCCTAACGTCAGCCACCCACTTCCGGACTATACCCACATTTAGACTAGCTAACGTTAAAACACGACATCGCGAAAAAGCTTTATAATAAATA